>CM021103.1:681800446-681812018 GCA_007115665.2 Sequoiadendron giganteum | reverse complement strand
AGACTAAAGTAGTGTTCTATAAACTTAAAAGAAAATATTTATACTAACTATGAAAGCCAAGGAATTTTTTTCCAAAATGAAAAATTCAACAACCCTTTCTACATGTCAATTCCAAATTATAGCCACTAAGGAGAGAGGAAAGATGACTTCATTTAGAAGTAATGACTGGAAGATGTTCACACCTAATAGCTCAAAATATGATCCCAAATATTTTAGTTAGGTCACTGCAATCCTGCTTATCAACTTTCAACTACCTCATTTATGTGCTCTAGATATTTTAATAGGATTTCCCTTCATAATCGCTCGGATCCTAGAACAACAACCTAGAAAAGGTCTTGTCGAATGATCAAGTGGCTCTGAAGGCACTGAATCACATCCTTCTCTAGAACAATCCATGAAACATTTTTATTGACTCCAAATGAAAACTCTCAAGGTATAGCTCCTCAACATCAAAGAGATGACGTGTTGCATAGGTGGAAAATTTTAGATTCACAAAAATTGGTTTCAAGAAATCATCTACCAAGATGACACATGGTCCCACTCCAAGATGAGAAGAACTAAATTAAAAAAACATGTGCAGCCACCACATGGAGTATTGCGCACCCGTCAGAAACACAACCTCTATGCATGCAGATCTTCTCAAAGACAAAAGTAAAGCTGAAAAATAAAAAAATAGACTAAGGAAAAATTTTGCTTCATAGAACCTAATTCAGGACTTTCCTAATTATCACTCTATGCTTCAAACAACCTTACAACAAGTTGAGATCCCCTCTAATACAAATTCAAGTGATCTGGAAGCTCTAATTCAAGGAACATGAATATAGTTAATATAGACATTACTTTTCACCAACATGAGCTACCTTTCTTAGAGACGATAAAGAAACATGATGCCTTCAGGTTAATATCCAGATTCAATAGAATGGTAATAAAAAGAACCCTTGTTGACAATGGATTTTCCCTTAATGTTTGTAGTGTGAATCGTCTAGATAGACTTGGCATGGATAAATCAAAAATTGAACCTAATTCCTTATCAATCAAAGGATTTGACAATGTGGGAAAGAAACTACTTGGTGTGATTACTTTACTTATTACAGTTGGAAAGGATGCCTTAAAAACTCCTATTCATGTTATGCCTCATGATCTTTCATATAAGCTTCCTTTAGGAATACCTTGGATTGATGAGATGCATGCAGTTCCTTCGACTCTTCATCATATCATGAATTATGTCTATAACAATAAAGTATACCAAGTTGAAATAGACCACGAGATTGAAAGTTTCTTACAAGTTGAAAAAGGAATGACAAGTCCTTTAAATACATTAATCCCAACACCAAACATGGAACCTATGAAAGAAGAAAGACGAGAGATGGAAACAATGTCAAAATTATTGGATGATGATTGAGGTTCCTTAGAATTCACACCCTTCTTTATGGGATAATACATAATCACAAGTAAAGAAGATGAAAATAAAAAATAACCAATGGTAATGTCAACACAAAATACAAAAGAAAAATCACAAGCATCTACCTTATCTACTCTAGAGGAAGACGCAAGCTATATGGAAAACTTTGATGAGATAGATTATCAATAACCACCAAACCCGAAATAAATGGAAAGACTTTATGGAAAAGGCTATGAGTTCATGAAACAGCTTGGTTATAGTGGAAAAGGATGTGGAATAAATAACAAGGTAGTTGTATTCCTATAGATCCTAATACAAAAGAAACAAAAATTAGTTTGGGATATTTCCCTTCTAACATCACACAAGCAAAAAAAAGACCCTCGCTAAACATCAACACCACCATGTGTAATCCTAAAAAAAATCTCACCTTGAAGCATCTGGAATTGGTTGATACAACTTGTGAAGCATCATTGGATTTTTTTGAAGATGATGAAGCCTTGAAAAAAATGCTTGGATTTTATGAAAAACCATTTACTCCTCATAAAAAAACTAGGTTACATGTGATATGATTAGTACCAAGTAAAAATCCGAAGAAGAGGAAAGTAGTGAGATTGAAATGAACAAAGAAGAATAAAACTCTGAATTTCTAAAATAAAATGCACTTCCTTTGTGAGATACCATAGACATACCAATGGATATTAACAATGAAGAAAAAGTGATTGAGATAGGAAAGTGCCTTGATGATGAAGAATAAGAGGACCATGTAACTTTACTTCATAACTTTCCCGAACTTTTTTTCGTCGACTTATTCAGATTGTGACACACAACACAGTCCTCGCTAAAAATGCTAAACCTGTTAGACAAAAAACTTGAAAGACGAACCCTAAGATAGCCTTATTAGTTAAGGTTAAGATTGAGAAACCCCTTAAATCTTTTTTTATACGACCTATCAATTATCCTCATATCTTGGAAATTTTTCATACTCATGAAACTTGACAATTATATTACGATGTGTATGAACTTTCATGATCTGAATAAAGCATCTTTAAAAGATGACTTTCCCCTTCCTAATATTGACATGATAGTAGACTCGATTTTGGGACATGCTTTGTTGTCATTTATGGATGGATTTTCAGGATATAATGAAATCTTTATTAACCCTCAAGATCAATATAAATTAGCATTTACAATAGCTTGAGGAACATTTTTTTGGGTCATGATGCCTTTTGGATTGAAGAATACAGGTGTACCATATCAACGAGCTATGACATGGATATTTAGTGATTACATACATAAAATTTTGCAAGATTATGTCAGTGATATTCTAGCCAAATCTTTGACTCGTCAAGACAATGCGAATGTTCTTCAGAGAATCTTTGGGAGAATGTAAAAATATAGCATGTGATTGAATCCGAAGAAGTGTGTCTTTGGTGTAGATAGTGGAACACCTTTGGGTTTTATCGTATCTCATAGAGGCATTGAGGTGGATGGGAAGAAAATTGATGCTATAGTTAACATGCCACCTCCCAAAAACATTTCTCAATTATGCACTCTACAAGGAAGAATTCAAGTTATTTGATGTTTCATAGCATCTTTAGTGGATTGAACATTACCATTTACACATTTACTTAAGGAAGATGTTCAATTTACGACAAACAAGGATTGCAAATAGGATTTTGAGAGTTTGAAAGATTATCTTATCACTCCACCTATTTTACAACTTTCTATGCAAAACAAACCATTTATCCTTTATACCGTAGCATCAGCCCATGCTCTCGCATCATTATTGGCTCAACAAGATGAAAAGGTAAAGAACATCCTATTTATTACATTAGCCAAACTCTAATTGATTATGAGAAACAATACACAATGATAGAGAAAGAATGTTTGGCTCTTTTATTCACTACAAGAAAACTAAGACATTACTTACTATATTCTAAAATACACGTAATGATGAAATTTGATCCTTTAAGACATCTTTTCACTAAAACAATTTTATCAAGACACTTAGATATGTTGGTAATGTTGTTAACTGAGTTTAACCTTAGATTTTTTTCACAAAAAGCAATTAAAGGTCAAGCCTTGACCAAACAACTAGTTGATGCTCCTCCTCCTTTAGTCTTACCCAATAATGATTCATTCCCTAACGATAATGTATTGAAAATTGAAACTAATACATGGGAGTTATAGTTTGATGGATCTAAGTGTAGAACTGACTCCAGTAGGAGGGTTATAATAATATCACCCATGGGAGATCCTATTCCCATATCTTATCTCTTAAACTTTCTATGTATAAAAAAAATTGTCGAGTATGAAGCAATGCTCGTTGGGTTACATGCTGCTTTAATTATGGGAGCTTGAGACATTAATATATTTAGTGAATCCTAATTGGTTATTAAAAAAATAAATGAGAAGTTTGAGTCGTTTACCATTGATAATATTCCACAAAAGGATAATCAACATGCGTATGCAATGGAGAGTGTAGATTCTATGATATCTCCTCAAGATCCTCCGAAATAATTCACATTTATTGTGCATATAGTTATGAAACAATCAATAGAAGATAAAATAGAATAATTATTATCAACAACCATGGAAGACTCGAGAGAATTTGGTACTCTCTAATATTTAATTATTTAAAAAATGGTACCTTTCATAAGCCGACAACTAAGAACACTCGAGATCACCCTTAAGAACTTCTGTCTAAATATATAATTCTTGTTGATGTGTTGTATTGAAGGTTGTTTGATGGTCTCTTTCTTAGATGCCTTAAATAATCTGAAATCCCCATACCACTTGAGCAAGCTCATGTAGGTGCTTGTGGAGGTTACTTTGGAGGGAGAACATTTGTCAAAAAACTAACCCAAATAGGATACTATTGGAGAAATATGGAACAATATTGCTTTGCATACATTAAACGATGTCACAAATGTCAAGAACATAGCAATTTGATTCATGCTCCTACCTCTAAAATTCCTGTTGAAGTTCCTATTTGGCCCTTTGCGGTTTGGGGTTTGGATCTCAATGGAAAAATATCACCACCTTCCTCTGCCATACATACATTCATAATAACCACAATAGACTACTTCATTAAGCAATGGGTTATGTGAAAGATCATCATGGAAAAAATAGGCCCTTAAGTGGTGAAAAATTCAGAAAAATCAGAGTTAGGCAACTTGATGTAAAAATTTGAATAAGTTATCTATATTATTTTAAAAATATGAAATAATAGAATTTGTAGAAATTTGAATTTAGTTTCTAAACTATTAGGTTTATTTTAAAATAAAACAAAATCTATTTGGTGAAAATTTGAAATTTCAATGCAGTAGCACTTAAATTTCAAGGAAAAATAAGAAGTATGTATCTGTTTGACCACCCTAACCACAATACAATGATAATATTTTTTAATAATATTTTAGATATAAGTAGAGGAATTATGTCCCAATGTGATGCATATTTTTTTGCAATTTTTTCCAATTAAATAATTAATTATGAATTTTTTTATTATGACTTTTAAAAATATAAAAACTCGTATGTCTGGCCACCTTAACTTGGTCAAAACTTCATGAATTTTTTTATTTATATTTAAATCCTACAGTATGTGAAGCATAGAATGTGACACATGTTTTGGATTTAAAAAATTTGATACTATTTGAATGCTATAGATTTTTTTTCAATTAGCCTATCAATCAAGACTTTAGTCGTAATTCAAATAGAAAATGAATAATAATTATTTATTAAATTTGAAGTAAAGTATAATTTATATTGGTGGAAAGCTAAGAATGTCCTTTAAAAACCCTTTTTGTTTCATCAATTTTGGGTAAAAAAATTCATTGGCCACATACCCTACACATACCCATCATATAGCCACTTTTTGGCCCATCATGATCTTGCACATACCCAGTGGGTAGAAGCAATTCCCCTATTTTCAACAATTTTTGATGTGATATTTTGTTTCATAGTGGAGCACATTATTGCTCACTTCAAAATTCCTTCCACATTAGTTTTAGACAATGGGACACCATTTAAGAATAATGACGTGAAGAAGTTCTCAGAAACATTTAACATTCAAAATCATTTCTCAACACCCTATTATCTGCAATCTAATGGACAAGATGAATCAACTAATAGAACCCTCAAAAAAATATTAAAGAAAATTGTTAGAAAATATAATAAGGAGTGGCACATGAAATTAACATATGCATTGTGGGCCTATCACACAAACGTTAGATTATCCATCTAGGCTACACCTTATAACCTCGTCTATGGAACCGAGGAAATAATGCCCTTGGATTTAGAGATTCCTACATTAAGAATTGCTCTTCAAGGAGTTATTGATGATAATACTTATAAATAAAAATGATTACATCATCTTGAAATTCTTGATGAACAATAAATTAACGTTCTTGAGCACCTTCAAGCTTACTCTAGGAGAAAGCAACATAGTTATAATGACAATGTTATCCCTCAGTCATTCAATAAGGGGGATGGTGTAATGTGAGAATCAACGTAGCATCAATGCCAACCCGGCTAAGAAAGGAAAATTCAGCCCTAATTAATTAGGACCTTGTATAATTAATGGAATTTATGGGTCTAGAGAATACACATTAACTGAAATATATTATATACCTATTAGGAGGATATCAATGCCACACGTTTGTGTTGATATTATGTCTAATCTTCCTGAATAGCATGATTAATAGAGCAGTGTTGTTAGAGTTAATAGATGATATTGTATGTAATATTGTATTGCTTCATTCTTGACAAATAGTCATTCATGTGTCTTGAATACTAAAGTAATGATTTAATTTATTTTTTAAGTATTTACTTTAGGCCTCATGTTATTCAATATAATCTTGTTTGTTATAGATTAGATCCTTATATTCATTTATTGTTCTACAATTAGATCATAGGTTCATTTAATTTAGCATAACATATACTTAATCCCAATGTTGCATCAAAGAGAAACTAGAATATTAGTTTTAATTAGATCACATCAAGCATGTTAAATCACATGGAGACATTCATTAAATATTCTTAAAATGATTATTTGATGAATCACATTGTAATTTAACATTAAAAACATAAGCATAAATAATGAAAACATCAAATGATCATATAGATATATATGTATCACACAGTTTTAATTACATGTTGTCAATATATACAATTCTACCATGATTTGTGACTGTTGGATCCCTCGGGATCTAATGACTGCATCTGTCTAAAGACATTCCATCAAGAGATGGTGGTATACGATCATGATCAAGACATGATAAGACACTCTAATGCATACTCTAGACCATTTTCTCATCCAATGGCCTCCTGGTGCTCCTCCATTAGTGGTCTCTCTTTGTTTGTAGCCTGGCTACCTCTATCGAGAGTCTCTTGACCTCTACTAGACCTCAAGATGACTGAATCTCCTCATAGGAAGCCTTTGCTTGGTTCACGCACCTAGTATCACCCTCATACGCTATGCTCAGTCTGACATAAGGCTCCAATAGCTCTTTTTCCTTCTCCACGATGGGTGGGGGAATGTAGTCTATAGCCTCGTCTCTAAGAATGGCAAGCACTATCTTTGTAGTGACCTATTGATATAGGTCATGTAGATCTCTCACAACACCTACAAGATAGAACTTTTAAAGCTAATCGATACACATCATGATATATATATAGAAATTAAAAGCATAATCATAAATAAAATTTCATCACCTAGGTCTATAGTTGGCTCTATAAAATAGCCTCATCCTATGCATGAGGCATGGAAGATATGCTAGCCTCTCCATTCTCATGGGTGCTAGAATGTGCGATGGCTACCGAATATTCTCTAGTAACACGAATGGGATATGGATCTCTCCACTCATGGGAAACTAGACCCTCATCTACCATATTTATGCCCTCACTCATTGGCTCCTCCTCCTCCTCTCCCTAATAACTAGGGTCTGCTATCAAGTCGTACTCTTCATCTATCTCATCTACAAATAGTTCAGTAGTCATGAGTCTTGTATCCTCAACTATATCATCCTCATCGTCTCTTTGATATGGGAGTGGTCTTGCACATCCCATCAGCTCATCTATGGGGAACACTGGACTTGGTCGTGCTACTATCCACCACTCCCCATATGTGTCTATAGTACTAATGTCATCAACATCAAATATTGGGGCATGTCAATATCACTATCATCTAAGCCATTGGTGATGACATCATCAAATGTGAATCATCTAGTGTCTCCAACCTCTGGGAACTCTACACCAATCGCTTGTAGAAGAGTTGTGCTACTAGCAGTACCTAAATCTGACCAAACTATCACATGACACAATCATAGTAGAATAGTCATACTACATATAACCATGTCTTCCCAATAGAAATATATCCCTTGCATCCTCCTTAGTTTTTGAGTCTCATCTGGTCACTGTGGTATTAGCTAGTAAGGTCTCCACACAATCTCCTCCTGATCAAGGCAGTAAAATCTAACTCTGCAATATAAAAGACCTCTAGCCTGACATGCCTATCTCAATAGATAACTAAAGGCATGGGGGTACCTGATGGAAATACTTAAGGTAATCCTATCAGCTTGGTGCATGTGATATGTTGCAAACACCATACCTCTAGCAGCATATAATGCACCATACTGTCCACCTCATGATATGCAAACCTCCTATGATCATAATATAAAAGTGCTAGCATGTCGCAACCCTAGGTGTATACTATCTTGCGGTGCTCCATTTCTCTGATCATGTGGACTAGCCCTCCATCTAGGGGTGATCCATGACCATTTGGGATAATTACTAGTGCTATTATGAAAATCATACTCTACCTCAAGAGTGAATATCGCACATAAACTAGCCATGAAATCAATGCATGGCCCCATGTTCTCCTCTTGAATCGGTCCATCTAGTCAATATCCCATATTAGCTCACATCTATAAATATGACCACTCCCCTACAAAGTGTATAGTATCATCACAGATAGGAACCTGAAGGATGCAATGAACATCCTCTAGGGTGATGTTCATCTCACCCATAGGTAGGTGAAAGGTATAGGTGTCAACATTCCACCTCTCAACTAAGGCCATCAACATGGCATCATGGTACCTCATGGGAGGCATGAGGTACACCTAGTATAATCAAGCAATCTATAATGTCTCAACATTTTCCTTTGATAGTGTTGAGATCAAGTCTCACATGTGACAAAATTGGCTGCCACTGAGACAATGTCATGACCAACAAGTGTCTAACAACAAAAAAGAGAAAAAATATGTTCTATAAGCATTTTAAAATCTAAAATCTTTCTATCAATAATAAAAAAAGACATGATAAAGTTGTTCTACTATAGTTTTCTAAAGGTCCTAGACACTTTTTTTTTGGGGGGGGGACACTTCGCGAAGAAACGGGACACTTTGCGAAAAGTGGGAAACTTCGCGACAAAAGGGTACACTTTATGAAAAAAAGGGTAAACTTTGCGAAAAAAGGGGACACTTTGCAAAAAATGGGACGCTTTGCAAAATTTTCTTCCAAGGTCCTAAATCAACCTAGAAATGTATAAAAACATAAAATAAATGTTTAAGAACAAAGTTAATGTACATAAAATTAACTCACTCGGTAGTGAAGTCGCTACACACTACCTCCTCTCATAGTGTATCGAGTCTCGAGGGCCTATACTCTCATCGGCTCGACATTTTCACCTACTCTTCCATAAAGTCAAACTGCAAGAAGGTATAAGACAAAATAATTAGAAATTACTTCACTTTTAACTCTTGTATATGTTAAAATTAGGATTTTACTATATTAGGGTTAAGAGTTCTTTTCATTCAAACTAGCATACCAAGGGCTAGAAAACTTTTTTTTCAAATTTGTTTGATGCATTAGAGTTTTGACTCTGCAACCATTCTAATAAAATGTCTATCATTATGTGGTATGGTACTTGGAAATACTCTATGATATGACTTATCCAACTCGATGCGGTTAAATTTCTATCTTGATTCCACCTCCATAAAGCAAGTGGAATCAAGCGGGGGTATACATCTACCCTCGAATTAGATTTCTATTTGAAGTTAGATAAGATGATTTTCGAACAACTAATGAATTTTTGTTACACGATGTGGTTCCTAACGTTGTGGTTTTGTAGATAGCTACATTAGGCGCTTCATTATTTCACACTATGAGTATCCTTTTATGAAATGAAGTGTGTTGTTCAGATCACTTTAGCTTGCATATGCATGTAAAGACATATGGGCACTAAAGTGGGGGCTAAATGTGGCAACAAAATTTGTACTCCCTTCTCAGATCTAGTACAATCCCTTGCTTAATTTGGAGCTATTCTAGCACCCTTGCATTAAATACCCTTTTAAATCATCATTAATAGGCCCCTAAGACACTTTATTTCAGATATCGAGGCTCACTTCAACTAAAACCCCCAAAAAATCCATAGAAGCATAAAAATTTCTAACAACCCACCCTGAAAATCTAGGTTGGGACTCATATGCTACTTGTAGCATATGATTCGCCCTAGGTGGGACACATATGCTAGGAGTGGTATATGAGTCCCATTTGGGGACTTTTTAGGTTTTGAGCAGGAAATTCAACTTTTTAATTTAAATTTCTAGTTGATGTCAAATTTTGAGATCTAAAGAACGGTAAATTAGGTCTATTTCCTATATAAACAAGCTTCCAAAGTCATTTTTCATCTAAGAAACAATCTAGAAGAGAAATTTCAAGATCCAAGTATTCAAACATTCTCCACAAGAGCATTCAAGAGCAAGTAATCAGAAAATTTGAAGCCTTGGAGTAGCATTATTGTGTTTTTGTAGGTCTTCAAGCTCACTTTCATTCAAGATCTAGCATTTTCAAGGGCTCATTATGGTTTCCTATGGTAAATCATGATGGATTCTAGGTTGGGGAGATGTAACTAGCCATCAAGCGAAGCCTAATGAATTTTTTCCTAAGTGATTCCATTCTCCATTATCACTCTACTTTTAGCCTAAGGAAGGTACATATGGGTATGTGCAAGATCATCATGGAAAAAATAGGCCCTTAAGTGGCAATGAACATTCAAAAAAATCAAAGTTAGGAAACTTGATGTAAAAATTTCAATAATTTATCTATATTATTTCAAAAATATGTAAAAATAAAATTTGTGACAAATTGAATGTAGTTTCTAAACTACTAGGTTAATTTTTGTAAAAAAAAAAAAATCTATTTGGTGAAAAATAGAAATTTCAATGGATTAGTACTTAAATTTCAGGGAAAAAATAAGAAGTAGGTGTCTGTCTGACCACCCTAACCATAATAAAATGATAATATTTTTTTACAATATTTTAGATATAAGTAGAAGACTCATTTCCAGATGTGATGCATATTTTTTTGTAATTGTTTTTCAAATAAATAATTAATTATGAAGTTTTTATTATAACTTTTAAAAAATATAAAAACTCGTATGTCTGACCACCTTAACTTGGTCAAAACTTCATAAAATTTTTTTTTTTTTTTTTAATCCTATAGTATGCCAAGCATAGAATGTGATGCATGTTTTGGATTCAAAAAATGTGATACCATTTGAAAGCTATAGATGTTTTTCTCTTAGGCTATCAATCAAGACTTTAGTCATAATTCCAATAGAAAATGAATAATAATTATTTATTAGATTCAAAATAAAGTATAGTTTATATTGGTAGAAATCTGAGAAGCTCCTTTACAAACCCTTTTTGTTTCATCAATTTTAGCTAAAATAAAAGTCGTTAGCCACATGGGCGAAGTCTAGAAAAGCAAGGTAAGTTGTTAAACACATTTTTCGTATTGACTTCTTAGGATTGGGAGGTCCGAACCAAATTCCAAAGCAAGCCCGAGCATAATCCCTAGGCATTAAATGTTGTGTCATCAAATTAGATATCCGATTTGAATCCAATATCTTATATGTTTTAAGTATGAGTTTTAAAAAATTTATACAATTTTTAATATATGATTTTGAAAATGCAATAAAGTTTATAATTTAATATATAATATACAATATAGTTTATAATGTAATATATAATATACAATTTATGATAATCTCTTATTGAATTATGTATAATATTTAAATATTATTTCAATATTTTAGTTAATCTATAAATATTTAAATATATATATTACTAATATATATAAAATATTTAAATATTATTTCTTTCGCTCTCT
>CM021103.1:681663005-681800426 GCA_007115665.2 Sequoiadendron giganteum | reverse complement strand
CCTCTCTCCCTCTCTCCATCTCTCTCTCTCTCTCAGCATCTCTCCCTCCCACACTCCCTCTCTCCCTCAAACCCTCTCTCTCTCTCTCTCTATCTCCCTCTCTATCTCCCTCTCTCCATATCCCTCTTCCACACTCCCTTTCTCCCTCTCACTCTCCCTCTCACTCTCTCCCTCTCCCTCTCTCTCCCTCTCTCTTCCTGTCCTTCTCTCTCTCTCTCTCCATCTCTCTCTCCATCTCCATCTCTCCCTCTCCCACTCTCCCACTCTCCCTCTCACTCTCTCTCTCCCTCTCTCCCTCTTCATCTCTCAATCTACAACTCTCCCACTCTCTACCATTAATCCTTAGGTCTATGTGGGCACAAATCAGATATCTGATTTGTGAAACTTCGATGTGTAGAGCAACTTTACACTGCTTGCATTTGGCAACTTTTCCCTAAACTGAAAACTCATCACCACGGGAAAACGCCTCCGAGATAGAAAAAATTGAGAGAGGTTATTGTAGGTGGTCCCAACATGATCCCATATCCTTAGATGGAGAGTCTATAAGCATCACGGTTTCTGAGTAATAGTCCGTCAAAGATTGTTGTCTTTTAGCACTTTGGACTCTTAAGGGAAATCACAGGTCCAATGTAGCTTGAAGTGTTTCGGCATATTTGGGTGCAAAAGAGGACCATACCTAGCGTAAACATACCCAACCATACATGTTGGAATAGTTCATTTGGTCGTACAAGTTGGAGAATGAAAGTTGCACCACTTTGCAACTTTACAATGCTTGCATTTGGCAACTTTTCCCTCAACTAAAAACTCATCACCATGCAAAAACACCTCCGAGATAGAAAAAATCAAGAGAGGTTATTGTAGATGGTCCCTGTTGAGAAATTGTATCTCAACTTCAATTTTGAAGCCTCAAAATTCAAGACTTGGCAAAAAATTGATGTTCTCAGCCTCTACCACCATATCGTGCCTGGCTTATTTCTACATTTACCGCTTTATCGTGGCAGTCTGTTCTAACACTGGTGGTATCGTGATGACGGGATTGGCAGTTACTGCCTTATTATGCATGGAAATTTTACTCACCACGGTGGTTGCGGTAGGTGACTTGCAGCCTGCCTTGCCAGTTGCCGCCTTACCGCGGTCAGGGAAGACCTTCACCGTGGTGTTTGCAATGAGACTACTAGCGGTGGTCTTGGCGACTACCGCCATACTATGGGCAGTGGGTCCTCCCACCATGGTGCCTGCGATCGACATGGAAGTTACCGCCATATTGTGGGTGGCGAATCCTCTCATTGTGGTGGCCATAGTAAGACTGCCTGCGGTCTAGCTGGCGGTCTAGCTGGCGGTTATCGCCCTACCGCGCGGTGGCCTGGCCCCCCATGGTAGCATGGTCTGACCGCCAGTGGTTTTCCCAATGGCTTACTGCCACACCGCGGGTCAACTCGAACCTAGCTCCAGTAGCACGGTCTAGACTTGGGTGAGCTCAGGTGAGCTCACCGCCATACTGCTAAGCGACTCCGACAAGGCTGCGGTAGCACAGTAGGAGCTCGATCAAACCGAGTTGGACAAGAAATTCAAAGCAACAGTGAATGAAAGAAGGACGCGTGGCAGTTTGGCATCAGTTTGATTGGCTAAAGGCCAACATAGTAAAATCAGTAATTGCAGGTCGATTTTAGCTGATGATAGGAACCCGATTTGGGTGGTGAAGTTATTGCTAGGTGGCTCGATGCAAATCAGTGAAGATCGATGGCATACTGGATGTTCGATGCATGAACATGAAGCCGTGGGATTGGTTGAAGGTGTAAATGCGATGAAGACTTGTACATTCAATGTGAGGTTGATGGATATGTACATGTAGGTTGCAAGTTGATGTAAGTTTTGGAGATATATAATTCATTGTATACTTTGACTCAAGTATTGTAACAATGAGATAATAATCAGAGTACTGCTATGAGCTAAACAAAGAGGAAAGACTATAAATTGTATGTAATGCTTTTACTGTAATACAATTGTCTTTGCTTGGTGTGGTGGGTTTTTAACCTGAAAAGGTTGTCCCACATAAATACTATGTTATCTGTGAATGCTTATTATTCTATTATCTCCTTTATGTTGCATGTATTCATCTCAGTAGTTTTAGAAGCTATTAGAAATAGTTTTTTCTCTTCTCCTCTATTGTATTAGTGTTAAGGGAATGTCTTCCACACTGTTGGGTCATTAGATGCATCCTTGTTTTCCCTTCAAGTGGTATCAGAGCTTGGCCAGTTGTGTTATCCTTGAGAGAAAAGGTCATTTTTTTGTGCTAATACTATTTTAGTGGGAGTCTTGCATTGTTAAAACTTTTTTTTGTTTGAGATGGTGAGTACATCAAGTAGAGTAGATATTGGAAATTTTAATGGTAGAAAATTTGAGTTATGGAAACTCAAAATGGAAGACTTGCTGGTGGATAGAGACCTCTGGTTAGCAGTGTCTAGAACTAAGCCACAAAGTATGACACAAGAGGCTTGGGATCTTGCTGATAGAAAAGAAAGAGGTTTCATAAGACTAAGTCTAGCCAATTCTGCACTACTGAACATCAATGAGGAGCAGTCTGCAGCTTCATTGTGGAAGAAGCTTGGTGATATTTATTAGGGAAAGTCTCTGGTAAATAAGTTATTCCTGAGAAAGAAGTTGTACTCCTTGAAGATGGAAGAAGGTGCATCTATTGTAGACCATCTGAACTCATTTAATATGAGTGTTATTCAGCTGGCATCTATAGGTGTAAAGATTGAGGAGGAGGATCGTTGGATGCTCCTATTGTGTTCGTTACCTAATAGTTGGGATCATCTAGCGATGGCTATTGGAAGCACAACCACTGCATTCAAGATGAATGATGTGGTTGCTTTGATTCTATCTAAATAAATGCAAAGGAAGTCTTCTGAGATGGCCAAAGATGCTCTTGCTGTTTGAGGTAGACCAAAGGAGAAAGGCAAGAAGAAAGACAAGAAGTTGAAATCCAAATCTGTAGGGAAATCAAAATCTCCTAGTAAAAATTTCAAGGTGAGATGTAGGAACTGTGGGCAACCTGGTCATATCCGAAAGGACTGGAAGGAGAAGAAGAAGAAGAATGCTTCTGACAATGAATGTTCTCAAAGTGATGCAGATGCCTTCATTGCAGCAGCCTTGACAACTCAGGCATCATATGATGTCTGGTTGGTTGACTCAAGTGCGTCCTTTCACATGACATCCAATAGAGAATGGTTCTCTAAGTATGATAAGTATGATGGTGGAAAGGTGTACCTAGCAAGTGATTCAATGCTAGAGATAGTTAACAGAGCAAGAGTCAGAATTCAGTTTCCTGATGGGAGAGTCAAAGATATTGGTGGCTTACTTCACATACCAGGTTTGGTTCAAAATCTTCTTTCTATCAGTAAGTTAAATGATGATGGTGTATAAGTTTCTTTCTCAAGTAGAAGATGTAAAATGGCTAGAGGTCCAATGGTGCTAGCTAAGGGTGTTCGTACTGGCGATGCAGGTCCTGTTCAATGTAACAATGCCTCTGTAGTGTCATGCAAGTCAGTTCCTAAAGAGAAAGATGAAGACACTTCTCTGTCTGCAAATTATTTGGAGGTAAAAATCCCAGCAGAGAAGACTATGTTGTGGCATCATAGACTAGGTCACATAGGTGAGAAAGGTTTAAAACCTTGAAGAATAAAAATATTGTAGAAGGGTTTGATGATTGTAACCCTGAGTTGATTTTTGCAAACATTGTATCTATAGAAAACAACACCGTGTTTCTTTTTACTCTAGTCCTCATAAATCTTCTAGCATACTGGATTATGTTCATTCTGATGTGTTTGGTCCAGTTAATGTTCCTTCATTATCGAAGTCTAGATTTTATGTTTCTTTTATTGATGACTCTTCGAGAAGGGCATTTGTATACTTTCTTAAAAGTAAATCAGAAGTGTTCAATCAGTTTAAAGAATTTAAATCTTTGGTAGAGAATCAGATTGGAAGGAAAATTAAATGTTTGAGGACAAACAATGGTGGTGAATTTTGTTCTACAGATTTTGAAAGGTATTGTACAGATCATGGAATTAAAAGGCATAAGACAACAACTTACAATCCATAGCAGAATGGAGTTGTTGAAAGGTTGAACAGGACACTGATGGAAAAGGCAAGGAGTATGTTGAGCAGTTCTAGTCTGGAATAGAAGTTCTGGGCTGAGGTTGTGGCTACAACATAATATCTGGTAAACCGATCTCCTTGCTCTACTCTTCTTGATAAGACGCCTTTGGAAGCATGGTCTAGTAAGAATCCCTCTCTGAGGAATGTCTCTGTCTTTGGCTATGAGGCATATGTTTATGTGCCAAATGGAAAGAGATCAAAATTGGATAACAAGGTTGTCAAGTGTATTCTCATCGGCTATGGAGTTGGTGTGAAGGGATACAAGCTTTGGAACCCTGTTATTGAGAAGGTTTTGTATAGATAAAGCATGATTTTTTGTGAGCTGAAACCTTTAGTAAGTGATCAATAGCTTGAGACAGATCATAGTGACAAGAAAATGATGCAGTTGAGATTCCCCAAACTCCAAAAAGGGAAGAGCTTCATGGTGTACTTGAGATCGAGGAAAGTTCAAGCAGCTCTGAAAATTCTGATGATGAAGAACCATAACCTTAGCCTGTAAGGAGATCTACATGAGAAAAATGACAGCCTGAAAGGTATGGTTTCTCATTATTAGATTCAAACTGTTGCCATGCCTTAATTACTAGCACTAATGAGCCTAGGACTGTAAAAGAAGCAATCAACATGTTTGATTCAAATTCTTGGATAGAAGCCATGAATGAAGAAATGGATTCATTGAAGAAGAATGAAACCTAGGATTTGGTACCATTTCCAAAAGGGCCAAAGCCTATTGGCTGTAAGTGGATATTAAAAAAGAAGATAGGTCTTGATGGAAATGTTGAGAAGTATAAGGCATGACTGTTTGCAAAGGGATTTTCCCAAATTGAGGGGAATGATTATGGAGAGAATTTTTCCCCTGTAGCAAAGCTGACGTCCATCAGATATTTGTTGTCAGTAGTAGCTATGTATGACTTTGAAATTGAGCAGATGGATGTGAAGACAACGTTTCTCCATGGTGAGTTGGAGGAAGAAATTTATATGTCCCAACCTAAGCATTTCGTTGTGAAAGGTAAACAAAATCTGGTGTGTAAGTTAAATAAATATCTTTATGGTTTGAAGCAATCTCCTAGAATGTGGTACTAGAAATTTGACACATTTGTGTTGTCTATGGGATTTGTAAGATCAAAATTTGAGAATGATCGTGTGCTTGTTATTACACTATATGTGGATGATATGTTATTCATAGGAAATAGAAAGACTATGATATTTGATCTTAAATCTCAGTTGTCTGCAAAGTTCAAAATGAAAGACCTTGGTGCAACTAGGTATATTTTGGGAATGGAGATAACCTGGGATAGAACAAGCAAAAAGCTTTGGGTAAGTCAGAGTAAGTATGTGAACACAGTTCTGGAGAGATTTGGTATGAATGACTGCAAACCGTTAGTTTTTCTAGTTATGCAAGGAACGAAACTATCTGTTGAAGACTGTCCAAAATATGCTACTGAGATGGAGGACATGACCAATGTGTCATATGTGAGTGTTGTTGGTAGTTTCATGTATGCAATGGTCTGTACAAGACTAGACATTGCCCAAGCAGTGGGAGTTCTAAGCCGTTTTACAAAAAATCTAGGAAGATCACATTGGGATCCTGTGAAGAGAGTATTAAGGTATTTGAAGGGGACTTCGGATTATGCTCTTTCTTACCATGGTAGTTTGGTTGCATCACAGAGAACTCTCAACATCCAAGGATATGTTGATTCTAATTGGGTAGGGGACATTGACAGTAGAAGATCCACTAATGGATATATGTTCATGCTTAATGGTGGAGCAATCATTTGGATGAGCAAGTGACAGGTTGTAGTTGCTTTATCCATGACAAAGGCAAAGTACATGGCTGCAAATCACATGTGCAAGGAAGCAATTTGGCTGAGGAATTTGTGTTCAGATTATGGTTTTAATGCAGGGCAAATTACTATTCACTGTAACAGTTAGAGTGCCATTTGTTTGGCAAAGAACTTGACTTTCCATGCCAGAACGAAGCACATTGATGTGAAGTTTCACTTCATGAGGGACATGGTGGAAGATGGAAGAGTCTATCTTGAAAAGGTTAACACTTTGAAGAATGTTGTAGATGGTTTGACAAAGCCCATGAGAACAGACAAGTTCAGATGGTGTGCAAAATCTATGGGCCTTGGGGCCTATGACCGTCAGTAATTTTTCAAAGTCTAGAGGAAGCTGGAAGTCTTTGCCAAATGGGAGCTAGTTGAGAAATTGTGTCTCAACTTCCAGTTTGAAGCCTTAGAACTCAAGACTTGGTGAAAAATTGATGTTCTCAGCCTTTCCCGCCATACCGCACCTGGCTTATTTTTGCCTTTACTGCTTTACTGCGGCGGTCTATCTTGACACTAGCGGTACCGCGGTGATGGGCTTGGTGATTACTACCTTACCATGCACGGTGAGTTTACTCACCATGGAGGTCACGATAGGCGGCTTGCAGCCTACCTTGCCAGTCATCGCCTTATCGCGGTCAGTGAAGACCTTCACCATGGTGTCCATGGTGAGACAACCAGCAGTGGTCTTGGCAGCTACCACCATACCACAGGCGGTGGGTCCTCTCATCGTGGTGGCCGTAGTGAGACTACATGCGGTTGACCTGGCAGTTATCGCCATACCGCGACCGGTGGGTCCTCTTACCGCGGTGGCCATGGTGAGTCCACCTACTATTTCACTGATGGTTACCGCCCTACTGCAGGGTGGCCTGGCGGCCCCTACGGTAGCATGATATGACCGATAGTGGTTTTCCCGGTGGCTTACCACCACATCACGGGTCAACTCGAACCTGACTGGGGTAGTGCGATGTAGACCTGGGTGAGCTCGGATGAGCTCACCACCATACCACGAGGCAACTCCAACAGGGCTACAGTAGCATGGTAGGAGCTCGAACGAGCTCGGAGCTCGGATGATCTCGGAGGTCGGTCAAACCAAGTTGGACCAAAAACTTAAAGCGACATCAAATGACAAAAGGATGTCTGGCAGTGTGACAACAATTTGATTGGCTAAATGCCAATATAGTAAAAGCAGTAATTGCAAGCCGATTTCAGCTGATGACAGGAACCTAATTTGGTTGGTGAAGTTATTGTTGGGTGGTTCGATGCAAATCAGTGAAGATTGATGGCATACTAGATGTTCGATGCATGAACATGAAGCTGTGGGATTGGTTGAAAGTGTAAATCTGATGAAGACTTTTATAGTCAATGTGAGGTTGATGGATATGTACATGTAGGTTGCAAGTCGATGTAAGTTTGGGAGATAGATAATTCATTGTATACTTTGACTAAAGTATTGTAACGGTGAGATAATAATCAGAGTGTTGTTGTGAGCTGAACAGAGAGGAAATACTATAAATTGTGTGTAATGCTTTTACTATAATACAATTGTCTTTGCTTGGTGTGGTGGGTTTTTTACCTGAAAAGGTTTTCCCATGTAAATACTATGTTATTTGTGAATTCTTATTATTCTGTTATCTCCTTTATGTTGCATGTATTCATCTCAGTAGTTTTAGAAGCTATTAGAAATGGTTTTTACTCTTCTCCTCTATTGTATTAGTGTTAAGGGAATATATTCAACACTTTTGGGTCATTAGATCCATCCATGTTTTCCCTTCAGTCCCAACATGATCCCATATCCTTAGACGGAGAGTTTGTAAGCATCACGGTTTCTGAGTAATAGTCTGTCAAAGATTGTTATCTTTTAGCGATCCTGATTAGGCCTAGTAGTAAAATCCTTCGCATAGTGACCAAACTTGTAACATATAAGGCATTGAACATGAGAGAGGTCCCACTTCTTCTTGAATGCAGGAGCACCATCTCACCCTTTATCTCTATTCCTCTTGAAGCATCTTTTCTTTCCTCTTTTTCCTTCCTTCTTTGAGGATTGAGTGGAAAGAACATGAATGTCTTCATTTGTAGGGCTTCGTCCAATACCTCTCACAGCCAACCTTGACTCCTCTTCAATACAGTCAACCCTCCACCAATCAAACTTGGGAAGTTTCGATCTCGCGGTGATTCCTTGAATGTAAGACTCCCAAGATGAAGGAAGACCATAAAGAGCCAACATGGTCAAATCCTTGTCATCAACAATATGACAAATGGTAGAGAGTTGATCACTCAATTTAGAAATCTTCATGAAGTGGGTGATGAAAAATTCTCCTTCCGCTGTCTTAACATGTTGAAGTTTTTGCTTCAAGGCTAAAGCATGACTTGTGTTGTTGATCTCATACATCTCCTACAAATTCTTAAGCATTTTTCTCGTTGTCTTCAACTTAGAGATGATAGGAAAAATATGGAATAAGAACAGAAATCTACTTACAACTCAAGCCTAGCTCATGGCTGAATTTGATACAATGAATAATAGCACATCTCCTAGATGAAAAGATACAATTGAATATTCTTCTCCTTGAAATCGGTCTGCTGTTGCAAGATGAAGCACTTCTGCTCAAGTGCGAACTTCTACTTGGAATGTGAATTATGCTGGATGAACTTGATTGAGAAAATGAACAAATATCACCTTGTATTTATAAAAAATAAGGTGGCTCTTCAAGGAGGTCAGCCTCTCTTCAAAATAATAAATTACAAAATAATATCAAGGAAGGTCGGCCTCATCTATTTAAATCAAATGAGTATAAATTAAATATCCATAGGCTATCATTTAATTTATTACAACTTAATGTGATCGCTATGAAAAATGTATGAAAAATGAACTGTTTGATAAAAATCTTTGGTAGACATGTATGGAAAATGTGGTAGCATAGACAAGGTAGTGGACTATTTGAAAAAAAGCTTCAAAGAAATATGGTCTCATAGAATTCCATGACAAGCAAATGCAATTGACAACTACTCATAGTTTTTAGTTATGCAATGTGAAGTAACTGCATAACTGCTTAGGTTGACTTTGTAAAAACCATATTGTAATTGAAATTTTTTCATCTATGAACATCTAGTTATTAGTTATGCAATGTGAAGTAATGATTTGAGTTTGAAATATTGTGTAATGCAATGTAATCAATGATATAAATATAAACTACATAATATAACCATTCTCTTTTATGCTATTGTACATTGATATTTAACCATTGCTCAAGATAAAATTTTCAAAGAGTTTAATCATGCACATGAGGAACAAATTAAATGTCGATTTTCAACTTCTATATATCAAATTTCCAATAATCAAGTGTATGTCCATATACAAAAATGGCATCGATGCCAACTCAAACAAAGTTTTACAAAACATGGCATATGCCATCTCAATATGTATTCAAAATTTACATGCCAAAATGTCTATCTCATCCTAAACTACTGGTGGATCATCAAAATGGATCCTCTTTTAAGCACTTGTTGGCTCTAAAGGTAGCTGCACAAGAAAAATTCAAACCACAATTGAGATTAGTTATACTATATAATTTAAAATCGAATAATTAATATCAAAATCAATATACATTGAATTTTAACTAAACTCTAAAATTCAAATCTTGATTACGTGAAATATACGTCTCTTCAAAGGGTCAGGAGTCCTAGGATATACCAAAACAACTTTTGAAATGCCAATCTATATATGTGAAAAAAAACATAAAATTGATCCAAGTTAGCATACGATTATTAGTAATAGGAACATATTTACCAAATACAAGATAAAATAAACACATACCTCTTTAGGTTGATCTTTTTCATTATCTCCTTCAGGTGCTTCGACACCTCCTCCTTGAGGTGTTTCAACACCTACTCCTTGAGGTATTCCAATACCTACTCCTTTAGGCGGTGTGTCACTTATCAACATCTTTGTATAACTCATAATTCCATGTACATAAAAATGAAATGTACATATGAAACTACCAATCTATGTCGATGTATGTATAATCAATATAAGATCTTTAAAATATTAATTCAATCCAATTTGAGTTCAATTACCTTCCCCTTATCTAACTTTGTGCCTCCATACTCTGGACGAGGCTACACCTCACTCACACTAGGTATTTCCTACGAGAGGAAAATAAGATAAACATATAAGTTATTATATAATTTCATTAATGACAATTCAAATGAGAAGCAAGTATATAATAAAAAATGTAAATGAGTGAGTACGAAAACATATACTGTGTGTGTGTCCAAGCCAAATTAAATGACCCTAAGGGTGGTATTAGTCACCTGTGTGAGCTCCTCCTCAGACATCAACTGTTAAATACAACATGTAAATAAACATTAGTACTTGATACAATCTCTTATTACTATTCATTTAAAAAAAATGCAAGTTATAAATCTACAACTTAAATCTTACCTGTGTCACTATTCCAACACCCCCCTCTCTAGTAGGAGAGGACTCTGTAGGGTGCACTCCACTCCCCTCTGACTTATCTATAATGTCCACATCATGGAGGTCATAATCAGAAGTGTCCAAGGGATGCTCAACGGGTTGTACAAGAGGACCTAAGCATATCTGGCGAAACATAGTTCAAGTATGTGGCACACAAATATGTGGACCTGGGGAGGATGATGCAGCAACACTCGAGCCTTCACCAACATCACCAGAATGTGGTTGAGCTATTGTAGAAGCATGTGAAACCAAATGACCACTCAAAGAGTGAATAGCCTGAATAGTCTATGTGGGTGCATCCTGGATAATCTTTGGATGATATATTGGAGGTGGAGGATGAAGGGGAACATTTGGGCATGGGACTAATCTAATTGCCCCTGGTCCATCCTGGGGCATATCTCCACTGATGCCCTAGAAGGGTTTAATGTCAAAGTAATTGACATGTTTCCCTAACAAAAACTCAGCATATAATTTTTTAATAAAGTAAAACAGTATATCATAATTTTTGTTCGGTGGTTTTTGAAAAACCATACACCAACGATCCCAAAAGTTATCTACATTGTCCCTATTCATGCACCATTTTATAGAAAAAAAATTTTTTATTAACATTCACTAGCAAACCAGTGTGGGGGTTAATGAATAAAGAGGCTATTTGGGCTTTGGTTATTTGGAGATCTTTCACATCATCGTAAGACAATCCACATCCATAATATTACGTCATTTCTTCTCGCCACGAATGAAAGGCATTATGTTGGGTGGAGAGGGTTTCTATATTATTAATTATTTCCTTGAATGTGTTTATCATATCTCTCAACCGAGGGATTTCCTTATAAACTTCACAAATGCCCCTCAATTGCCCCAATTTTTCACCAATTAAGTCTTCAATTGGTGGTTGCAGAGGTGGTGGAGCATTTGGCATTTGTGCATTTTCTTTCTCAGCAATAATACCTGATTAAAGTTAAAAACCAATTAATCTAATTAAAATTACACAATATAAATGAAATTATTGTAAAAAACCCTAGTTTTTAATAAAAATCCCAAAAAAACCCTACTTTTTCACAAAAAATCCAAAATAAATAGTTTTTGATAAAAATACATCAACAACACTAGTTTTTAATCAAAATCCATTTAAAAACATTATTTTTTAATAAAAATCAATAAAAAACCCTATTTGTGAAATTCTTTTTGCAAAAACTACTTTAAATTATAAGAATCTAATTGAAAAATTGATTAAAACATAAAAAAACCCAATAACATACCTTTCAAATCGGATTTTTCTTGAAATCGGATATCGGATTTCTTCTTCTCCCTATGCTCCCACATCCAAATTGTGATATGACTTTTAACATTCGGGTTTTTTATTTATACAGGCTTTTCAAATCGGATATCCAATTTGCAAAATTAGGTTTGGGAATTGCTTTGGAGCAATGTATTGACACCTGAACCTAAAAAAAGTCAACTTGACATTTTCGCGTTTTTGGGTCAATCCAAAACGTGATTTTTTTTCCATTGCCACTTTTTGGCCCCTCATGATCCTGCACATACCCATACATTACTAGGGATAATTTTGAGTGATTAGGGATCTCTCAAAGTGAGTTGTTCATGTTCATGTTTCATTCTTACATCTCATTCTAGCATAATAGAATAGGGTTGCATTGCATTTCAGATTTCCTAATCTTAGAAACACTTAAAGTTAGGATTTACATTCCTATTTCATTGTTTCTATCAAGATTTAATTACCAAACTAGGGTTTTGACTGAGGTGAACCCCCCACAAGAAAATCAGCTCCATATTCCATTTTATAGGTCTCTTTATAGGTTCAGATCCAAAAATCAGTTTGGAAGGGAAGAGCAAAGATTGGAGCACAAATATGAACTTTGAATTCCTGAAAAACCAAAATGGGACCGATATGCCAAAAGTGGCATATGAGTCCCACTAGAGGAAAATTTCTAGATTTTTGTAGATCTTGAATCTACACTGCGTAAAACCTATTCCAAACTAGAAAACCTAATCTAGGATTGATACGCCCAGACTAGCGTATGAGTCCTAGTGTGTGTTAATTTCATTATTTTCAATATTTTAGATCTTCATCCAATCCTCTTTAGGTTTCCAAATGCACACCTTGCATCTCTAAGCTTTATGTTCTGTTTTACATGCTTTTCTAGGTCATTTAGTGAAGTATTGCATTACATTAGGTCTTGCATTTCATTAGTCTTTCCAAGCCCTAGCTTGGTTCAAACCCCTCTTTAGTTTATAATCATACTCTAGGATAGAACTATTGCAATGTCTCTTTCTCCTTTACATGATTTAGGGCGAGATCTCTAGGGTTTCCCTTGAATGGAATGATTGTAAAAGGGGTTGTTTTATGTCCTAAACTATAAGTAGCAATCCATTTTTTTTTGTTTCACAAACTATGAGCCATAGAGGGTTGATTATGAACACTATCAAAGAGAGAGTGAGATATTGTGGGATGACATGAGCCTCGAACAAGGTCTTACAATAGTATTTCTAATAGGACACCAAGTTGTAAAGCTCATACAAATTTTACAAACCTAGTGTGCAAACCCTAAATGGAAAAGATGTTAATGAAATGACCTAGAATGTAGGTTTCAAATTTTATACACTACAATTTACTAATTGCAAAATGCAAGAAACTAAAAATGAAAAGTTTTAAATGCAATTTTGATTCTTGGCAATGCACTAAAATGAAGCAATTCAAGCTAAATGCAACGGATTTAATGAAACAACAAATCAAAAAATTGAAATAGGAAAGTAACAACAGTAAATAGAAGCCTAAAACTGAGATTTTAATTTCCAGAAAATACAAATTAGTACCTAATAGTGACTCATTCACCAGTAGGGGCGAATGGGTCTTGGTTAGGTATTTTTTAAATGTTTATGTTGATTTTTTAGTGATTTTTAATGCTTTTTGAGATGCTAGAAGGTTCAAGTTTGACCTGATCAATGAGTCATTCACTAGTATGGGTGAATGGGTCTTGGTTAGGTATTTTTAAACTATTTTCGAATAATTTTCAAGCTTTTAGTAATATGTTTCAATTTCAAGTCTGAGACAGTAACTTTCAGTTTCATATTTTCCAAAAATGCGATGTGAAAATTTAATGAAATGATGAATACAAATACCTAACTTGAAATGCAATGTTGTTTTGATCTTTAAATGCAATTTTATGAGATCTAAATGATATGCACAATGACTGATTTGTTATTTTATTTTTCAAATTTATAGAATGCAAAACAATAAAATTCTAAACCCTAAATGAGATGCAAGTATGAATGCAAAGTAAGAAACCCTCAATGAGATCTAGTTCAATGCAAATGAGATGCAAATGAATGCAAGATATAACCTACGATGAAATGAAAGACTTAAAAATCAAAATTTGCAATATTCAATAGGTCGAGTTCACCAAAATGAAACATGGAAAAATCTAGGGTTTTATCAAAGTGAATAGATCAAAATAATAAACCACTAATTTTGACTATGAAACATTCAATTATGAGAGCCAAAATGCCTAGATAACAATTAGAATGTAATCCTAACTGTTATAGCAATGAAAAGGGAAGTTTTGAGAGCTTAAAATGATGTGTACCTTATTGAAAGAAGCCTATTTTTTGGGCACAAAGGACTCATTCTGCTTTAGTGGAAAATGGGTCGCTATTAGGGTTTCTGAAATGGATATCTCGAGTCTATTCCTTGATTCCTACACTCTTAGATCCTCAGTTGTTAGCTCCCAAAAACTTGTAACAAATTTTGTAGCGTTCTTTCCATGTTCTTGCACTATGAATGACAACTTTGCAACATGACTATTATGACAATTTTGCTTCCAATTTCTTCTCCACTTGATCTTCAACCTATAAATCTGCAAATAGACATTCAAGAGAAGAAAAAATTGTTGATTGTTAGTGAATAGGGTTTGCCTAAGTCAAACCCCCTATAGGTAATTAAACCAAATGATGAAAAAATGTAATTGAAGCATGAATATGAAATGTTGATACCTTGGAAGTAGTCTTGGAGTGTAAATTTTCAAACTAACATATGGTGGCCATGAAGAATGTAGATATTGATCTCAAATAATATTTGAAATAATTCTTGCAAATAGATCCTCAATGATACATCAAATATCATAGCTCAACAACAAGTAGGAATGCACTATGCCTTTGTCATGATGAAATGATCTTAAATTTATACAATAAACTCTTGATAATCTACCTTAGAATGCCTTTGAAAATGCTCTTGAAGTGATCTAATGCTTGAAAACTTGAATTCTTAGACCTCTTGTAAACTTGCTAGGAGAAACAATGTGAATTAATGCCATATTTATACTAAATCTAGAGATTAACCCCAAAATTCAAATAATTGAAGTCGACACCAGATCTAGAATAGAAAATTATTGGAGTTCTTCCAAAATTGAATGCAAAATTGGGTGTCCTACTCAGGGAGGACCCATTCACCACTAATGGTGAATGGGTCCTGGCACAAGTTTCTAGGACCTTGCTTCGGGAGGGTGAAAGTACATAAAAAAACTATGTCAAATATGGATGGAAAGGGGGGTCCTATGTGGAGAGGACCCATTCCCCACTAAATGCGAATGGGTCCTAGCACCGTTTTCTAGGACCTTAATTTTTCCAAATTTATTGTTATGCAATTTGAATACTAGGTGTCGGGATGGATCCTTTGAAAGGTGTCTTTAAGAAGGCTTAAATTTGAATTAAAGGGGATAATTAAGCTCAATTAACCACAATTAACTAATGAAACCCTAAATAAGTGTGAAAGTGTGTTACAACACTTTAAAACACCTAAAATAGGGTACAAATTAAGTTCATTTCATTAAAAAAAGGGCCCAAGATTAATGTGGATGTGTACAACACATTACAATACTGAACCTAGGCAATATTAGGTTAATTCAATTACAATTATTCCCAAATTAAGGAAAAGGGACACTTTTTCCATTTCTAGAATTACTAGGACATAAACTTGAAGAAAGCTTAAAATAAGAAGCTAAAGGGATATTTATTGGTTTCACATTCTTCATATCAAACCTTATGAGGATATTCGAGCCACATACTTCTACTATGATAACCAAAGCTTACCATGTTACTTGTCTCTTTGTATTTCCATGCCCAGAATTTGTTTTGCTACTCCTAGATACTTCATATAAATGTCCTATCCATCTGAGCCTTTAAACCATTGATCTCAACTATGCTTTTTCTTTCTACAAGCATATCATAAACATATAACACCAAGCTAATGAATAAACCATTTTTCAAACTTTTAATGTAAACATAATGGTCATACTCACTCCTTGTAAAATTTTGGCTTACCATGAAGGAATCAAACTTCTTGTACTATTGCCTAGGAGATTGCTTTAGGTCATACAATGAATTTTTGAGTTTGCAAAAAAAATTTCTCTTGTGATCTTGAACAAACCCTTCTAGTTGTTCCATATATATCTCCTCATCCAAATCTCCATGTAAAAATTTTGTTTTAACATTTAATTCCTATAGATTTTCAACTTCTACTATGTCTAATTTTATGAGAGGAGATGCATCAAATACATCTCTTTTAATGATGATTTTGTGGGCAATAGGATCCCATTATCTATATCCCTTAATTACATCACCATAGCCAACAAAGATATATTTTTTGGATTTTGGGTCTAATTTAGAATACCCAAAACCATTTGAGTGAATATAATCTAGAATACCCTTACTTTTATAACTCCTTGCTTTAAAATGTTGTCTAGATTGCTTCAAATAAACACAATTCTTGTAGAAATTCAAATTTAAAGATTTTATATTTGGAAGTAACTTATGGTTCAACAATATCTTCAATCCTTTCTCGCTCATATGACCTAGTCATTGATGCCATAAACGAGTAGATTCATTTTATTCATGAAACACCACTATCGCTTCATTTATTATAGTACTCCCTTCTAGCTTGTAAAGGTTTCTAATATTTGCAACCTTCATGACCACCAAATTGTCATTGGACACTTTCATTGATCCACCTTGACTTGAAATTTATATCCTCCAGAATCCAAAACTCCCAAAAATATTAAATTATTTTTGAGTTGTAGTACATCTCTTACCTCTATTAGTGTCCTCACAATACCATCAAACATTTTAATCTTAATCCTCTCAATCCCAACAATCTTACAAGAAACATTGTTTCCTATAAGAACAACACCGCCATCAATAGCTTGGTAAGAAGAAAACCAATTCTTGTGTGTACACATGTGATTAGAAGCACTAGAATCTAGTAACCATTCATCATGATACTATAAGGAATTACAAACAAATAAAACTTCATCAACCGTACATGAGATTGTTTCAACTAGATTTGCTTCATTTTTGGAGTCATCATCATCTTCTTTCCTCTAACAACAATCTTTGTTGAGATGCCCTGATTTATTGCAATACCAACATTTTCCTTTACCCTTTTTTTAATTTGACTTAGATCTGGATGTACCTCTTGAATCTTTCCCTTTTTATTTGGATCAACCCCTAACTGCCATTGCTTCTAATGTGGAGCTTTCTATTTTAGTTTTCCTCGTCACATGTTCAAATAACAAACCTCTCACAATAGAATCAAATTCAAGGGTGATAGTTGTGCTAAAGCTAATAGTAGTGACTAAGTGATTCCAAAATTTGAGCAATGAACACAATAATATAACTACCTTCTCTTCATCTTTGAATTTTACACTTATACTAGCTAATTGACATATAAGAGTATTTAAAATATTTAAATGATCAACAATTTTTATACCTTCATTTACAAACTATGCATCTACCTCTTCAAGTAGATCTGATTTGTCAACGATTTTGTCATATAAGGACTCTCCATTTTACTCCATAAACCTGCAGTTGTTTCTTCTTGAACAAAATTGAAAAGAAAATCATCTGCTAAACATAACTGAATTATTCTAAGAGCTCTTGTATCAATATCCTCTCAATCTTCATCAGTCATATTTGCATACTTATTTGACTTTCCTACCAACATTTTGTGCAATCCTTGTTGCACTAAAAAATCATGCATCTTGAGCTTCCATAGATCAAAATTATTCTTCCCATTGAATTTCTCCACCTCGAACCTTGCATTTGAAACCTTTGCCATCTAGTACTACAAAACAAACACCAAATCCTAACAAAGATACTACAAAATAACTGCTATGATACCACTTGTTGTGGAAATGGAAGTGTAAAACCCACAAACTTAAATAATTGCAACACAAGTTAGATGCAAAGAAATATAGAAGATAATAAAATGGAATAACATAATAATAAACAAAACACATATCTACATGGTAAAACCTTAACAATATATTAAGGAAACATCCATGGGGCAAAGTCTCGGTATTCTTATTGCTCAAGAAATTGATTACAACTTTCACACAATTGTTGCTATTCAATTACAATTCATTAAAATATGATTTAGCCTTCAAAACAACAAGATATATATAATATCTTCAATCTGTATTAAACATAGAAAAATCTAGCTTTATATTTATTGCTTTGTTTTGTTTTGTTTTTATTGTTTTAAATTTTTATCTTTTTCAAAAATAAGACTCCGCTTTATTTCTAATTTTGTTGTCATAATCCAACAGTCCATCTCTTCCAAATGTCTATAACACGATATGCAAACTACCCCTTTCCTTACCAAATGTCACATGTGCAAATAAAAACACAATAGTTTTGACAATATTATATCGTCCATTATTTTTTATAACTTCTGACATTCATGACCACATGGCAGTAGTCGAAAAACGCATGGAGGATGTGGCATGATGTTTTATTATGAGTATGCCCCTCCCTTAGTTCGCTGTTTTGTAGGGAGAATAGCTACTGCTGCATGTTGTCTTATTATGAGTATGCCCCTCCCTTAGTATGTCGTTTTATAGGGAGAATAGCTACTGCCAATCCGAAGAGGCTTGTCACATCGACAAAATATCTTAATAGTTTGCGATGTGAAATTTAATATTTATATTAGATAAATTAACATGTAAAGAAAGGTACCTTTCATTAAAACGTTTGCGGAGGAGTAATATATGTGTATAACAAGCCTTCTTACGTTCTTTGATAGACTCACTCGTTATACTTAGCGATGAAGCAAAGCATCTGAAGGGAAGGTGGTATCGTTGAATTTTAATACATTTATCGATAACATCAGCAATATGTATTAATGACAAGGGATAAACAGGTGCGAGAGGGTGGCAGATGTCCATACTTAACGATGAAGCAAAGTGCTGAACGCGACAGATCACGAGGAACAGTTATAGTTAATGAATCTTAGATAATGTGAGAGATTAATTATAATTTCAACTGGCATAGATGCTTTTTTATCGACGAATCCTGGCTCATTGATCTACAACTTCTTCGATCCGTATCTCCGCATCTCTATATATACTAGGCATAGATACTACTGAGGACATCTTATTTTCCAATGGCGAGCTCTCGCGGTGTAATAGCTCTCATAAGTATTTACGTTGTTTTGTATGTTTCTGGATTTGGGTATTGCGCGAATCACTTGCAGAGACAAGAAGAATTCGGTATGCAGACGACGGGTGGAGAGAAAGAGAAAAGTCTACATCTGGCTTTGGCAAATAACAAGGACGGGGCGAATGAGAACAACTACAGAAAATTCAAGGAGAAGAAAGAGAAAGTGAAAAAGGAGGAGAAGGAGCATAGTGTCCAACAACTTTTGCCAAATCATAATGATGACTTTGACACAAGGCCAAATGAGCAAATGGTCACAGAACTTAGCCCGTTGTGTCTTCCTGTCGAGGAAGCCAGCGTCATGGAAACGTGCAAGCACAAGGATGAGAAGGAAAAGGAGAAGGAGAAGGAGAAGGAGAAAAAGAAAAAGAAAAAGAAGAAGAAAATGAAAAGTAAGGAGAAGAAGACAAGTAAAGAGAAGGCGATTATTAGTAGTTGAAGTACATATACTTTTTAGTATATTTTTAAAAAATAATTAGTTGTAAGATGGATATGATAAGAATAAGTTGTTTTATGTTCTTTTTATATGTGTTGTCAATGTATTGTAGGTTGTGAGGTGTGTTGTGAGTAAATTAGTATCTACAAGTTTCCAACCATCTTTTCATTGTAAAAATTCATTCTTAAGAATTGTGAGTCTATCTTTATTGAAAGTCAAAAATATAAATTATATGTAATATTTATAATTTACAATTGGTTTTTGGTGCACTTTTGAAATAGTTACAAATTTGAGAAAAAAAGATTTGAAAGGCTTATGACTTGGAAATATTGAAAGAGATGTTTGAATCCAATTAAATAGGACACATATTTTAATTTAAGTCAATTTAGGTGAGCACAAGGATTTTGTTAATATGATAATTGAACGCTTTCAATAATTTAAAAAAAAAATATTCGAGCAAAGATACTTTGCATCAAACATAAAAGAATTACAAATCAAAACACAATACCTAAGATACAAAGTGTTTGCATGATTTCGTTTATTTCCTAGCATGAAAACACAAAATGTTTTTCCTTTCCTCAAAATCTCTACAAAAAAACTTCAAAAGCTCTATATACTGATTAATCTTTACAATAAATAGGTGAAAGATGTCCACCCTTCTATGCAACCATGTAACTACACACTTTATAAATTATAAAGATTAAAAGTAAAATGTGAGTCTAAAATGAGCATATAATTCAGCTCATTAAATGCTAAAATGCAAAGACAAATGAAAGTGAATTTATCATATTCTTTCTAATTGATAAAATGTGGGGAAATCCACTTGTAAATAGTTTTGAAATAGAGAAATGAAAAACAAATTGTAAATATATAAATGGAAATTTTAACAAGGGCATTCAAAAGAGTCCACACAAAATTAGAACAAAAATGGATAGTTAAATAGTCATCCTCTTAAAATATACTAGTTGATTTATTGTCATCCTCTTTTTAAGGCTAAGAAAAAGGGGGAACTTTAGGAGAATCAAAAAGAGAAGTAGAATTTGAAACTATAATTGAGGATGGGAAAAATGATACATGATGGAGTAGGAAATGTATGGACTTGAATAGTTCCATGACCTTCCCACTCATCAAGTTGTGCAACATAGCACAATGATCTTTCAAACATATCTTAATTGTTTTCCATAGTCATTCTAAATTCTTGAATTGATGGCCCAAAACACATATAATAAACTTATATTATTTTTAAGTATTAACTATTGAATATTCGGGATACTAAGAGGGGGGGTGAATATGTATCTTCTAAAACTTATGGAAAAAATAACTTTAATCACCTTACTGCATAGAACAGAGAAGAGCAAGAACAAAACATGAAATTCCACAACACAAGAACACTGGAATTTTTATGTGGAAAATCCAATCAGGGGAAAACCACAGTGAGGATTAGCTCAAAATATATATAGTTATATCAATACCAGTAAAAGAGGCTCACTGCCAAATACAAAAGATCACTACTTATAAGGACTCACTATCTAGACATGGAGGTTCATTGCCTATAGAAATTATAAAACAAAATTGGCTTATAGCATAAATATGAATTGATGGAATTACACCACAAGTGCAAATTCAGTTTCTTTGATACTCAGAGTATTCACTAGCTAGCAGACTAATCTTCACACACTTCACATATTCAACACACACACCCCTTGCTTACATCTACAAACCATCTTGTATATATTTGATGTATCTACACACATCAATTAGGCCAGCCTAATTGGATGCAATACATATTTAGAAAAGATAATTGTCGACTTCATATAAAGTTTCTCCAAAGATGATTCAACCATGTGTCATGCAATATTATGTCACTTGGGACCAAAGCTAGGTTCCAAATATAATCAAACTTCATGTTAGACTACTAAATGATTATTAGGTTGGTCATGATTAACCTAATAGTGAAATTCAATCACCAAAACTGATACCAACTCATCATCCAATCATATGAACATCTAGGAATACATATATACACGCTTCTAGTGATCATAAGCCTTTTCTCAAAACCTTAAACCACACTGATTACTGAAGAGAATATGCAAACCGAAATACTTGATGAAGTAAACATGTTTTACACACCAATTCAAGGTACTAGACCAACATGGTGACATCAATGACTACATAAGACTAATATTCTCCATACTTCCAACAATCCCCCCCTTTGGCATTGATGGCAACATGTGCAAAAATTCTAATTCAAAAAACTCTCGTGCAATCTCTCCAAATCTCTGCCTAGAATTTCCATATATCTCCCCCTTTGACAACATTGGAAAAGGGCACCAAAAATAATGTAAACATGGTGACATTTGCAAAAATTCCAATTCATCCAAAAACTTCCAGAATATTTTAAACATCAAATTTTCAAATTTTTAGAACTTTCAAACATTCAATCTTTCAAAGTTCCTCTAAGTAGTAATGACATTTTTCACATAAAATACCTTCTTGTACCTCTCTTTGATAACAAGATATAATTTCTTCCATTCAAGTACTACATAATACATTCTCATGCAAATGCTTTCCAATAGATCCAACAGACTGAAAGAAGATGACCAGTCTAAAGATGAGCATTGTCTTCCACAATCTTCTGCATCAGTAAGTATTCTGGAAAGACAGTATAACCAAACTTCAACAATATCCTTAAGTATCTAGAAGGTTCTCACTACATCATCTCTTTGTCTCTGTACAATTATCAGCTCAGCTTGCAATTCACCAACTCTCAGTATTTTTTTTCCTTCTTTGTCTTCAAAAATATCAAATCTCTTTCCAATGTTGTTTACCTCGAATTCAATTATTTCAATTCTACTTCTAAAATTGTCAACCGCAATAGGCCACTAGAGACAATATTTGTAGATATTTGACATTTCTTTTATGCACTTCTTCATCTCCATGATAAGTTTAGATAACCTCTCATTGAATTTAGAACATCTCTTTTCAACCAAGGCTTCTACGTTGTGTCCTTCTAGACCTTCAAGAAACATTCTTTCTTCAACTACTTCAACTAAAGTTTTTAGCAAGGAATCAGAAAAAATTCATACATCAATACCATTTCATAGTAGAAACCCAACTAGAGCATCATCAATCTTGAGTCTGTCAATAGGAGAGGTCGTATTCCACAACTCACCAATTTTCTTCATTTTCCCTTTTACTAAAATGGACTGGATGTCATCTAGATCGGAAGATTCAAATCCAAACATAGTTTCTTTTTCTTCCTGTTTCTCTTCAAGAATAGCAATGATGTCTTCGGTGATGACTTATTTTCTTCGATTCTAGAGGGGAATCACTAATGAAAACTTCCAATTCTTTTGTTCCGAAAGAAGAACCTTCCTCAAATCGACTAGACATAACCAACTGGGAACTCATATCTTTCTGCAAAGATAAGAATTTTTTTTTACATGCACTTGCTTTATCTTCCAAACCTTCCAAGTATCTGTATATTTCTCTTGCAATGAAAAATATCGGATTCAAACTTAACACCTTCTTTTCTCAGTAATGAATCAAAAAAATAGAGTACCAGACATGTAAGTAAGGACCCAAAATAGAAAGGGTATCCTTCTACCACAAACATTCATATTTTTTCAAGAATTAATCTTCATAGATCAAACTACTCATTCTCATTTACCATTTTATGCACTAGAGCCATCTCGATTTTTGAAATATTTTTATAGGAAATACCATACACAAAATACCTAACGGATGGATTGATAATAGTATAAATATATAGTTCTTGAGGATCTTTATCAACTCCCATCATCTCCTCTACTTCCTTGTAGTTTATAGTCTTCTTTCCGAGAAGGTCTCCAATGCTACATAACCCGGTGACATCCTCGATCACTTCCTTCGTAATGGGATATGATTCATCCAACACAATGTTGTCATTCTTGAATTTACTCAAAAGGAACAAGATAAATTCTCTATCAGAAATCCAAGGGAATTCTCCCCACAAATCCAAACCTATGGTTTGTATGTTCTTTAAGTCGCTCAATTCTCACCCTAATTCCATTTTCTTTATCTTGCAATGATCAAATTCATCCAACTCTACTCCTTTTAGCCTTAGTGGTATATTTCCACTTGATCCTCTGTTAGAAGGCTCCATTAAAGTGCTTAACTTCTTCAAATTCAACAAAGATTTCTTCTATTACCTTCCTTTGTGACTACAAGAGAGAAACTTCCATCGCTTGCTTTTGAATATCCATAAAGATCTCTCGGAGATGCTCCAAATCATTTCTGAATCACTCCAAGATAGTTCCAAGTCACTCTTCAAGTTCATCAAATGCTTTGGACAATAAAAACGAATTGAAATTTTTCTTTATACACCATTATTTTCCCTAAATCATATTAATTACAAAAAGCTAACAAAAATTTCTTCCATTGCATAGAGAAACCCTAATTCACTTCGCAAAGGAACATGCTCGTACTTTTTCTTTCGATTTATTTTGCATCATCTCTATCCTATCATTCCTTACAAAATATCCACATGCCAACATCTGACACACCGAATTTCCAAGGGGTTTAAGCAATTTTCTGATAAAGCTCCCCCTAAGACCATGCTAGGTCTAATTCCCAGAGGAATCATCTACACTGGATGAGGGTACAGATGCATCAGTAGTCTTTGACTCTTCTTTCTTTTTCCATATCTTTCTCATTTCTTGCTTAACCGCTTCTTTTTCAATATTTTTCATTGGTTCGTCATCTTTCACTGGAGCAGACTCCTTTCCCTTTTTACTTTTGCACACTTTTGAAATATGTCCCGATTTTTTACAATTGTAGAAAACAACATTTCTATGTCTTGTTTGAGTCTTCTCACTCAGTATTCTGCATTGATTTTATTTATGCCCAAACATGTTGTAGGTATAACAATATCCAACAATAGATTTATTTTATCCTTCCTCCATTGAATATGTTTATCATTACGTGACTAATCATCCTTTACCTAAGATCTACATTCAGTATAACATTGTCTAGAGAAGGAACCAGAAAATTGATTCATCCTACTCCTACACTCAGTTGCCTTATGACCAAATTTATTACATGATAAACAAACACCATTGAACGATGGGTACCTTTGTGCATTTGGTTGTCTAATAGGTGGTCTCCTTCCTAGATTTCTTTTTTGCTTCCATTTATCTTGAGTCTTCTAATTATTTACTAGATCTGAGTTTTACATCTTTTCACCAACTTCATTACCTAAGCCACCTTTGTCTTTAGAAGGTTTTTCTCAAGCTATCAATTCATCAAGAATCATGGGTCTTGTCTTGAAATCACCTTCACAAAGTTTTTCTTTCTCTAATTCATCTTTCAGATTCATCACTTCTTGCTCAAGCCTAGAGAAAACATCAGATTTTCTTTGTATCACTATTTTTAGACACTCCTCAACTCTCTTCTTTTCATCCACTTTCATTTTTAGTTTGGTATTCTCTTTATTTTCTTATTTCAGTTGCTCACTCACTTCTTTATGTCTTTCTTTGAATTTCTTTAACTGCTCTTTCAATTTTTGGATGTATTCATTTGCTTTATCAAGATTTTATTTTAGATCTTTATTTTCAATTTCAGCAGTCAAACTCTTCAAGGGCCGTCTGAAGCTCTTCTTTGTCCATTTGTTCAATCTTTAGGATCTCCAAAAAGTTGTTAGACTTCTCCAAAGGAACCAAAGCTCTGATACCAATTGTAAATATTCATGATACTAAGAGGGGGGGTGAATCAACATCTTCTAAAACTTAGTGAACAAACACCTTTAATTACTTTACTACATAGAATGAAGAATACGAAGAACAAAACATGAAATTCCACAACACAAGAACACCAAAAATTTTACGCAAAAAACCCAATGAGGGAAAAACCATGGTGAGGATTAGCTAACAATATATATAGTTATTTCAATACCAATAAAAGAGGCTTACTGCTTATAAGGACTCACTATCTAGACATGGAGGCTCACAACCTACATAAACTATGAAACAAAATTGGCTTACAACCAGACTATGAACTGATGGAATTAAACCACAAGTGTAGATTCAATTCCTTTGATGCTCAGAGTATTCGCTCACTAGTAGACAAATCTTCGCATAGTTCACATATCCAACACACACACCCCTTTCTTACATCTTCTCTAACTCATCTACAAACCATCTTCTATATATCAGATATATCTGCACGCATCAATTAGGTCAGCCTAATTGGATGCAATACATATTTACAAAAGATAATGGTCGGCTTCATATAAAGTTTCTCCAAAAATGATTCAACTATGTGTCATGCAATATTATGTCAACTGGGACCAAATCTAGGTTGCACATATAACCAAAATTCATGTTAGACTACTAAATGGTTCTTAGGTCGGCAATGATTAACATAATAATGAAAGGCAATCACCAAAACCGATGCCAACTCATCATGCAATTATATGCACATCTAGGAATACATATATACACACTTCTAGTGATCATAAGGCTTTTCTCAAAACCTTAAACCACACTGATTATCAAAGAGAATATGCAGACCAAAATACCGATTGAAGTAAACATGTTATGCACACCGACTCAAGGTACTAGACCAACATGGTGACATCAATGAAAACATAAGACTAATCTTCTCCATACTTCCAACAATCTCCCCCTTTGGCATTCATGGCAACCTGTGCAAAAATTCCAATTCAAAAAATTCTCCTCCAATCTCTCCAAATCTCTCCCCAGAACTTTCATATGTCTCCCCCTTTGACATCAATGGAAAAGGGCACCAAAAAGAATGTATTTACATGGTGAAATTTGCAAAAATTCCAATTCATCCAAAAAATTCCAAAATATTTTAGCCATTAAAATTTCAAAACTGTAGAACTTTCAAACATTCAATCTTTCAAACTTCCTTCAAGTAAGAATGACACTTTTTACTTGAAATACCTTCTTGTACTCTCTTTGATAATAGGATATAATTTTTTCCATTCAAGTAGCGCATAATCCATTCTCATGCATATGCTTTCCTATAGACCCAATAGAGTGAAAGAAGATGACTGGTCTGAAGATGAGCATTGTATTTCACAATCTTCTGGATCAATAAATATTATGGAAAGATGGTCTAACCAGACTTCAACAATCTCCTTAAGTATCCATAAGGTTTTCACTACATCATCTCTTTGTCTTTGTACAATTATCAGGTCATCTTTCAATTCACCAACTCTAAGTCTTTTTTTTCCTTCTTTGTCTTCAAAAATATCAAAGCTCTTTCCAATGTTGCTTACAACAAATTCAATTGTTTCAATTCTACTTCTAAAATTGTCAACCATAGCAGGCCACCGGAAACAATATTTATAGATATCTCACATTTCTTTTATGCACTTCTTCATCTCCATGATAAGTTTAGATAACCTCTAATTGGCTTTAGAACATCTCTTTTCAACCAAGGCTTCCAAGTTGCATCCTTCTGGACCTTCAGGCAACATTCTTTCTTCAACTACTTCATCTAAATTTTTTGGAAAGGAATCACAAAAAATTGATACATCAATACCGTTTCAAAGTAGATACCCAACTAGAGCATCATCAATCTTGATTCTATCAATAGGAGAGGCCATATTCCACAACTCACCAATTTTCTTCATTTTCCCTTTCACTAACATGGACCGGATGTCATCTAGATTGAAAGATTCGAATCCAGACATAGATTCTTCTTCTTCCTCTTTCTCTTCCAAAATAACAATGATGTCTTCGGTGACAACTTTTCTTTTCTTCAATTTTGGAGGGGAATCACTAATGAAGACTTCCAATTATTTTGTTCCAAAGGAAGAACCTTCCTCAAATTGACTAGACATAACCAACTTAGACCTCATATCTTTCTCCAAAGATAAGAATTTTTTTTACATGCACTTACTTTATCTTCCAAGCCTTCCAAGTATCTGTATACTTGTCTTGCAAAAAAAATCTTTGATTCCCACTTAACACCTTCCTTTCCCGGTAACGAATCTAGAAAATAGAGTACCGGACCTGTAAGTAATGACCCAAAATGGAAAGGGTATCCTTCTACCACTAACATTCATTTTTTTTCAATAATATTTTCAAGAATTAACCCACATAGATCAAACTACTCATTCTCTTTTACCATTTTATGCACTAGATACATGTCAATGGCCGAAGTAGATCCATCTCAATTTTTTAAATAATTTTTATAGGAAATGCCATATGCAACATACCTAATAGATGGATCGATAATAGTATCAATCACTAGTGCTCGAGGATCTTTTTCAACTCCCATCAGCTCCTCTACTTCCTTGTATTTTATAGTCTTCTTTCCGAGAAGGTATCCAATGCTACATAACCCAGTGACATCCTCGATCACTTCCTTCATAACGGGATAGGATTTATCCAACACAATGCTGCCATTCTTGAATTTACTCAAAAAGAACACTTGATAAATTCTCTATCAATAATCCTAGGGAATTATCCCCACAAAACAAAATCAAGGGTTTGTAAGTTCTATAAGTCACTCGATTCTAACCCTAATATAATTTTCTTTATCTTGAGATGATCAAATTCATCCAACTCGACTCCTTTTTTCCTTAGTGGGATATTTCCACTCGATCCTCTGTTAGAAGGTTCCATTAAAGTGCTTAACTTCTTCAAATTCAACAAAGATTTCTTCTATTACCTTCATTTGTGACTACGAGAGAGAAAATTCCATCGCTTGCTTTCGACTATCCACAAAGATCTCTCGGAGATGCTCCAAAGCGTTTCAGAATCACTCCAAGATAGTTCAAAGTCAATCTTCAAGTTCATCAAATGCTTTGGAAGATAAAAATGACCTGAAAATTTTCTTTATACACCATCATTTCCCCTAAATCACATTAATTACAAAAAGCTAAATCACATTAATTACAAAAAGCTAACAAAAATTTCTTCCATTGCATAGAGAAACCCTAATTCACTTCGCAAAAGAACATGCTCGCACTTTTTCTTTCAGTTTCTTTTGCATCATCTCTATCCTATCATTCCTTACAAAATATCCACGTTCTAGCATCTAACACAATGTATTTAGAGGGGGTTTAATCAATTTTATGATAAAGCTCCCCCTAAGACCATGCTAGGTCTAATTCTTGGAGAAATCATCTACACCGGATGAGGGTACAAATGCATCAATAATCTTCTACTCTTCTTTCTTCTTCCATATCTTTCCCATTTACTACTTAACCTCTTCTTTCACAATCATTTTCATTGATTCATAGTCTTTCATCGGAGCAAACTGCTTTCCCTTTTTACTTTTGCACACTTTTGAAATATGTCCCATTTTTTTGTAATTGTATCAAACATTTCTCTTTCTTGTTTGATTCTTATCACTCCCTATTCTACATTGATTTTCTTTATGTCCAAAAATATTTTAGGTATAACAATAACCATCAAAAGATTGATTTATCCTTCCTCCATTAAATATGTTTATCATTATGTGACTAAACATCCTTACCTGATATCTGCATTCAGTAGCTTTTTGTCCAGTCTTCTTGCATGTATAACATTGTCTAGAGAAGGAACTAGAAAATTGATTCATCCTACTCCTACACACGGTTGCCTTATGACCAAATTTATTACATGAAAAACAAAGACCATTGAATGATAGGTACCTTTTTGTATTTGGTTGTCTGATAGGTGGTCTCCTTCCTAGATTTATTTCTTGCTTCCCTTTATCTCGAGTCTTTTGATTATTTACTGGATCCGAATTTTACAACTTTTCACTAGCTTCATTACCTAAGCCACCTTTGTCTTTAGAAGGTTTATGTCCAACTATCAATTCATCAAGCTTGTTGGATCTTGTCTTCAAATCACCTTCACAGATTTTTTCTTTCTCTAATTCTTCTTTCAGATTCATCATATCTTCTTCAAGCCTAGCTAGCAAACATTAGATTTTCTTTGTATCACTATTTTCAGACACCCCTCAACTCTCTTCTTTTCATCCACTTTCATCTTTAGTTTGGTATTCTCTTCATTTTTTTTTTCAGGCGCTCACTCACTTCTCTATGTATTTCTTTGAATTTCTTTAACTGCTCTTGCAATTTTCAAATACATTCATTTGCTTCATCAATAATTTCTTTTAGATCTTTGTTTTCAATTTCATCTTTGTCAAGATCTTCAAGGGCAGTCTGGAGCTCTTCTTTGTCCATTTGTTCAATCTTTAGGATCTCCCTCAAGTTGTTAGACCTCTCCAGAGGAACCAAAGCTCTGATACCAATTGTTAAATATTAATGATACTAAGATCAGAGAAGAGCAAGAACAAAACATGAAATTCTACAACACAAGAACTCCTGAATTTTTACGTGGAAAACCCAATGAGGGAGAAACCACAATGAGGATTAGCTCAGAATATATATAGTTATTTCAATACTAGTAAAAGAGGCTCACTTCTAGATACAAAAGCTCACTACTTATAATGACTCATTGTCCAGACATGGAGGCTCACTACCTACATAAATTATAAAATAAAATTAGCTTATAGCCAGAATATGTAATGATGGAACTACACCACAAGGGTAGATTCAGTTCCTTTGATGCTCATAGTATTCACTTTCCAGAAAACCAATCTTTGTACACTTTGCATATCCAACACACAAATTGATGCCAGCTCATCATCCAATCATATGCACATCTGGCAATACATATATACACACTTCTAGTGATCATAAGACTTTTTCCAAAACCTTAAAATGCACTGATTATCGAAGAGAATATGTAGACCAAAATACCAAATCAAATATCGGATCAAGTAAACCTATTCTGCACACTTGTTCAAGGTACTAGACCAACATGGTGACATCAATGACAACATAAGAGTAATATTCTCCATACTTCCGACATTAACAAGGGGAAAACACCTCCCATTATAGATGAACCCTCAAAGAAGAAATATTTAACAATCTAGTATTATTTTTTTTCCTTTGACAACAAATATAATTAAACATAACTAAAACCTACAAAATGTACAAGCCCCTTGTCCCCAATAAGATCCATGGAATTTGAAAAAAACATAAGGACCACTTTGTTGTAAGCTAATTGATAAGGAAAATAACATAATATCCCTTGAACAACCACACATCTAATTGTTGTTTCCACCTTTTGATATTTTAACAAAAAGACATGGCCTAACTTTGCAATATCATAAGAAACAAGCTTTATCAACTCCTTTTTATGCGACAATAGGAATCTATTTATTCATCAAGAACAACTTCATTTTTATGGCACTAGAACTCAACCTATGTGAGAATGAAATCATAATGAACCATAGGATAGATAACCAACCATGCAAATGTAGCATTTATTTATCTGCAATTTGGTTGAAGTTTCTAGATGGACCACACACTTGTCTCCAAGTAAAAATCTTTCATTCACCAAGTTAGTATTTATAATCTAAACATAATTAAATATTTATTTTGATTGTAATCCACCTCAAAAGTACCTAATAATAAATAATTCTTAATTCCAAAGGGATGCTTTCAAAAAAATGGTAGAGAGAAAGGAAATAGTTAAAACGTTATAATCATGAACAAGAGGCATGTGCAAGAATAAGGTTCATGCAAAAAGTAGTGTGGCTTATTCATTTTCTAGATTGCATGAGCATCACCTTAGCCTATAAATTAAAAATAATTAAAACAAAATGGGTTAGGAAAAAACATTATTTTTGATGGTGGACTAGCAATGAAGATTGTCTTCTTTTGTCAAATCTACCAAGACTTTGTTTGTTGGTATAGAAAGATCATGAATTTGAATAATTTCCTTTGTTTTATCAATGAACATATTAGCTTATATGTTTTGTAGCCTATTAATTTATCTATTGTATTGTTTGCACTTTACTTGTACTTAAATGAATTTAGTAAACACCAAGTGAACTATAGCATATTTTTTATTTTTTAATTTGGTGCCTCTTCCTATTTTATAATATTTATGGTTACCATGGAGTCATCTTCAATAAAGATTATATAATAATTGAATTTCTTTATAGTACGCAAACTTAAAATTGGATCTTAAAACTAATATTTGTTAATTTTTTAAATAAATGTTTTTATTCATTTTTATTAGCACTTACCTTCATTTTTTCTAATTATCTAGCTAGTACTTGAGAGACTAGGGTTACTTCTAGTAGCACCATCAAAATTTAGTTCTACCATATGTTCTACAAGAGGTGGTCATCTTGAGTTATTGATATCTATTGTAATTAGCATTGTAATGTTTTATTGGCCCATATGTTTGGCGGGGTTTTAAAAGTGACCATTATTTAAGAGTTTCATGATCCTAAATGATGAATTTAGTCTAAGCATTTGTATTTTTGTATACATAGGGCAAGGTTGAATCTTCAATATTATTGTCAAATTTCAGTTTCATATTGTCTAAAGTGGATGTACTACCTCTATCTTTGAAATTTCTCTCCTTCCATAGGGGTAAAAATAGGAGATAAGGTATTTTTTTCCATAATCATACAAATATGGAGTTTTTAATGAATAAATCCTCTTATAAAATTGAAATGGAGAAAATGGGGTGACCTCCCTCTAGGGCTTTTAGGGTTTTGGATCTAAAAGGAGAGCGGTCAATTTTCTTCTTGGGAGTTTCACTCATGAACAAACCCTTGATATTTCAATGGAAAGGAGATTGAAATTTGGAAATGGGAATTCTCGAGGGGATTGAATGATGTCAAATGAGGGGTTCACCACCAAGTGTAAACATGGAAAAGAAGATGTTTGAAAACACAGTGTAGCATGCAAAATCACCTAGAAATTTAAACAAAATGCAGTAAAAGGCTATGGAACTGAAAGTGTGCACCTGGAAGATTGAAGAAGGCAGAAAGGAGATCTAGCTCACTCAAAATATAATGTTTATGCTGATTGGGACTCATTTACCAAGTTGGGTGAGTCAGTCCAGTATCCGAGAAAATGTGCAGGCACCAGTTTAAGCCAAAAGGGTATCCAAATCTATAAACATCATGTCCAGGCTTGTATAGTGGGACTCATTCACCAATAGTGGTGAATCAATCCACTTCTACTTATTTTGAAATTTTGAAGTGGATTCTATGCCTCTTAGTCTGCTCTGCTCTTCCTGAATGGTTTCCAAATCCAAATCTACAAAATAACACCTGTAGGTATTTTCCAAGATTCTCCAAGGTTGAATAGAAACTTTGAAAACTTTGAAGACTTGACAACTTTCCTCCAACTTTTCTCTTTGACAAATCTACAACCCAGTGTGTCGCTAAAAAGTGTAGTCTTTAACACTTTTCACTCATTTGGACTCTTGCCTATGGATTTTGGACCTCTTTTTGCCCCTTTTCAAGCCTTGTTCCGAAGTGTTGTAAGGTGTTGTAAAACATTTTCACACTCTCCTAGTATTTTCATCACTAAATTAACCCTTTCTTATGCTATAATGGCCCTTTAATACCCATATAAGTCCTATCTTAATGATTTTTCATTAGACAATCCCAACAAACAATAATAATCACATTTAAATCCCAAAAAACCAATGAAAATTGCCCAGGTGGACTAGGTCACCACCTTGGGCGACCGGGTCCTATGTGGCATAAACATTGAAATAAAATTAATTTGTTTCAGGATTTTATCTCTAAAACCCTAAGGTCAACCTGTATGGTGTTATTTCAAGAAAATTAGGGAATAAATTATATAAATAATGGTTTTTCCCCTCATTTTTCACCTAACAAGTATCATTTCTCACCTTCAGTCAATCTTCTCAAGCACTTGAATCCACTATTCTTCTCAAGCAAGCTAGGGTTTCTACATTCTAAGTCATTAAGACATCTCTCAAAGGAATTCAAGGGTTGAATAATCTATTGCTGCAACTCAAAATCATTCATCATGGCAAGGTATTAGGTCCACCATTTCATGGTTTATTACTTTTTTTCTTCATTTGATTTGATTATCTAAAAGGGGCTTGACCAAAGCAAGCCGCCATACTCTAACAATCAACATTTATTCTTCTCTCTTTGTGTATTTGTAGATTTAGGTATTTTGTAGGTTTCAAAATCATTCAAGAGTGGATTGAAGACTTGTTGGAGACACCTCCTTGTTGGATAGATTAAGAATCTACACAAAAATACACCTACAAACTAGATTTTGTAGTTTAAAATCTGAGTACCTCAAGAAGCAGAAAGTGCAAACCGACACCTCCAGACTCCACTTTCAAACTTCCTAAAATGTTGAAAGGGACTAGGTCACTAGTAGTGGTGAACTAGTCCCACCATACATTCATTTTAGGGTTTTCTAGAGATTTGGATACCATTTTGCCATAAACGGGTTCCAACATATTTTCACAACAAAAGGACAAGTTCACCCAGAATGGTGTAGGTGTCCCTGGAACCTTTGCATCATATTATTCAAGTTTCCAGACCTCCATTCCATCCCTCTTCATCCTCTAGGTGCACACCTTCCTTTACCTCAAATTCTATTACAGTTTGTTTAATCTTCTTAGGTCATTTGCATATCATAGTGTGTTGTCTAGCATCTTTTACATTCTAACAATTTGTATCTAATAGTTAGTTTATTTCATTAATTTCCAATATTTAGGGAACTCCACACAAATCACTTTAAGCCCCTAACTCACTTTGAATGAACACCAAAAATCCCTTCATTCCTGCACTTCTCAGAGCCTCATATATCACCACACATACCATGGAAATCAATTTCAGAGACTCAACAACTCGAGGAGAATATTCCTGAAGAGATTGGTTAGCCAACGAGCCAACCCTTTTATTTATTTCTCAGGCATCCCTCAAAAATTGTAAGGTCGGTTTTAGAACAATGAGCGTAATAATGATTCACTCCCAATAGGTGGATACCAACCTTCTCTTTATAGGGAGGGTCATAGAGCTTTGTGGAGTTGCTAGATCATCATGTAGATCAGGCTCTTTTTCCTTTAACCTTTGTTCCATTTGATCTCTTCTCTCGAGAGCATCTACTAGTTTAGAAACTAAATTTTTGACCACCTGATTACGAGCATGCAAAGAAAACTTGGCTTCTTATTTGTCACTTCTTAGCTTTTCGACTTCCTCTTGGTACTTTTTCAAATTATCGAAAGCTTGAGTTTAGACACCATCTAGCTCATTCTTTATACTCTCCCGAACATGCTAGTGTTCTACACTACATTGGCGCTCAACTGTAAGTTCACCTTTTAATATGTCCATTTCAACATATAGCTAAATCCCCTCATCTTGAAGTGCTGCAAGAGATCTTGTTGCTTCCTCTTGTTGGTCTTGCACTTGCATTATGCAATTCATTTCATCATTTTGGGACCTGAGTTCCAACTTGAGCTAATTCACTATTTCCTTTACATTCACCAGCTCAACTTCGTGCTTTCTCAGCTTCCAATCTAGCCTCTCATAATCTATATATACTACCTTCTAGGTGGTCTTGGCTAGATCTACTTTGTCACATGGGAGAATTTCATTTAGATCTAAACCCATTGCTCTAATTTCATAGTCTGATGAACACACTAGAAAACCAAGGTAGCACAATGAATTCGAAGCGTTGTGGAAGGGTCCCTTCCGAATTAACACGTGTAAGGAGAGGAATGCATACGAGCTGGAAGATATGGAAGGTAATGGTTTTGAGATACCCATAAATGGTATTTATCTAAAACTATTCCATTAAAGTATGCCATTCTTTAAAAAAATCATAAATATGTACTATATGTAAAATTTTATAAATATTTTTTTAAAGTTTTAGAATAAGCCAAAATTAGATGAAGAGGTAGAATAAGGAAATACTATATTATATATCATATTTTCATCAAAATTTACAAGTATGAGACAACTTGTGGCTCAAATTACAACAGAAAAAGCTCTCTCGAGCAAAACCTAGAAAGGGTCTTTGAGCAAAAGGTACAAAAAGAGAAAAATGGAGGAATTTTTACAAAAAAAACAAAAGGATAAGCCTCCAGCCATAGTTGCGCGACCATGTTGCCCATAGTTATTTTTTCTTTCTTCTTCTTCTATGTTGGTAGGAAAGCGAGGAATAAACAACACATAGATCACGGTGTATGGACCTTGACCTTAGTCTCCACGATTGTACACTAGAAGCTCAAAATGATTCTTGAAGTCGAACCCATGAGCGTCCTCAACACCATATTCTTGAAGGAAGTAGCTAGCGGAAGGTAGAGATAGAGTGTGGTGGATTTCAAGGTCCATGGTGCGGAAGTCACTCAGAAAAGGTAGCTAAGGCATGTCCAGACTACGCTCAATGAACAGGCGAAGGTCCATTGCACTAGGAATGTCGACACTAGGGATGGCAACTTGGATAATTTCACTGAGCCCTTCCAGTAGAGACACATATAACATTCTTCTACTATCTTGGTTTTGGCGACATTCAGGTCCAAGAGGGAGGCCACAAAGCAAGATAGAAAGTTGCAATTGCTCCTCATCTAGTTTTCATCTTCAATAAATTCCATGTCGATGACCCAACAAAAGGAAATTACCCCCAACAAGTCGCACCTCTTCAGTAAGTGTTTTATTCTGTCAACAATAATCTCCCTAGTGAAGGCATATTGTAGCCTTCGTGGAAGAAGACAAATAGGAGTACCTAGGCCGACAGACATGGCTAAAGCAGCAGAGTGAAATACGATATGAAAATGGATAAGAGGTTGGCTATAACTCAAAAGGATTACTTTTGAATGAATAGAGCCTTAAGGTGGCATAGCTATTTATAGAGAAGAGGTGTTGGTGAACCCAAATAGTGGAAGGTCTATTTTTGGCTAGATGACAATGGAAAAATATCAAAACAGCCAGTGAACGAAGTGTAAATCATACAAAAAATATAACATAAGGTCTAAAAATAAAATTTTGGGCATTGGCAGTAAATTCTCACATAAGCTGATCATTGACAGGTGTCCTTTGCCATCATCAGCAATAGGTGGCTTATGAAAGTGAAGAGACATGGATTAGTGCGCTAATCTCTAACAAATTAATGAGTGCATCTTTTCAAAGGTACTTCATATCACCTAATCAAGATTGATATAATTAGGGAAATCTTTCCAAGGAAATAAGCTTATTTGGACCAAGCGGTAACGACATAAGCCTTCCCACAGAAATTAATTACACCAAAAAGAATATTTCTTCTAAGGAAGTAAGAAGAAAGTGGTTATTTCAGTGAAAAACTCTCTGCAACTTTTGAAGCAGCCATGGCGGAACCATCAACGACTAGTAGAAGGGAAAAATATGCATTGAAAAGCCCTTTTTTTACCAATATCTTTGGGCGAAAATAATTTGATAATGAACAAGTACCTGAATATTGACCATTCGATATTTGTAAGATTGTGCATGTGTACATAAGTTTTAAAAGAGAAGTGGTGCGAGATGCTGTCGACAACGTTTTTTACCCAAGATTTGCAAAAAACACTAAAATTATTAGGGAGGGAGAATTTCAAAGAATGAAAGAATACAACACCTCTAAGGTTTTTGCTTATCATCTCTAGAATTGTGGTTTTCCATAGTTTACATTACCTATCATACATTCGTGCCCTAAGCTAGTGGGTGCATGCACCAAAAGGCTCGATGGGGAAACTAGAACCATAACATGCAACAAGATCAAGGTCACGATTTCTACTGTAGCTATACAAGAAATGTTGTGTATCCCTCCCAACTAACACATTGAGGTTTTCAGCGAACAGGAGATGGATATTTACAGGGAGGAAGCAAACGAAAGAGAGGTTTTCTATTATAACGAGATAGGAAAAACTGCCAAGAGGAAGTTTCATTTTCCCTCTAGTATTCAGAAAGTTCAAAAGCAACACACATGATCTTTTCTCGATGTTGGCTTGGTTGTTGGCTTAGATGATGATGAATAGGTCCACACTTTCTAGATGGCCTTGGCTTTGATACTCAAGTAGGAAAAGGAGAAAATATATTTTGACTTTGTTGATGTAGTAGCAACAAACATGTTAATGCAGCTGAGGAATTACTAGACTGAGTCTAAATTCAGGTATTCTTCCTTCTTGGTTCACTTAATTCTACATTAGAACTTTGGGTTTCTAGAAAAAAAAAATTGGTCTCTAGATTTGATGAGGGATTAATTAGGAATTTTCTGTATGGACCTATGTCCTATCAAGAACAAGTAGTTATTATTGGTTTGCCCAACAATTTTTGAGACCAGTGCTTCAAGAGATATTTTCATGTCTGGTGGGTCGCTTGTCCCCTGAGGTTTTGAAATGGATTAAAAATTCATGGACTCGGGTAGACTATTTCTTCAAGGAAGATTTTACATTTATCAGATATCATGGTTTCATCAGAGAACTTTTCTGACTCTCCTGATTTGTGACAGATAGGGTTTTATGTTGGAGGCATCTCATCAGGAAACTCTTGCCAACAATGCTTAGGACAGGGAAAGGAACAAAACAAAGTTATATCAAGTTCCCCTTAGCATTGCAAATAGAAAAGTGGTGTTGCAAAAGCGTGAAGCATAGATGGAGCTTACAAATCTATTGGTGGCCCTAGGGTTAGTCTTGATATGTGACACATGGGACTACAATTCGAAAAAGTTGCTTCCTCTGAAGCACAAGACATGGGACTATGTGGAGTCAAAGAAGAATCTGACTCAGGAGAAGCCAGAAATATATGTCAATCTGGTCCTCACATCGACCAAAAGGCCAAAATTCTTGAGTTTCTATATGCCACAAGTAAAATATCAGAGGGAGGTTCCGACAAGTAAAGCCCTTAAAAGTTAGATGAAGCGGAGAGGGTGGTCAAAAAGAAAGATGGCAGACTTCTGGAGGTTCCGATAAGAGATGGGAGGAACACATAAGTTGCTTGAAGAGTTTCGCCCATGGGTATGTGCAGGATCATCATGGAAAAAATAGGCCCTTAAGTGGCAATGGAAACTCAAAAACTCAAAGTTAGGCAACTTGACGTAAAAATTTGAATAATTTATCTATATTATTTCAAAAATATATAAGAATAGAATTTGTAGAAAATTGAATGTAGTTTCTAAACTACTAGGTGTATTTTTTTTAAATAAAACCTATTTGGTGAAAATTTGAAATTTCAATGGAGTAGTACTTAAACTTCAGGGAAAAATAAGAAGTTGTTGTTTGTCTGACCACCCTAACCACAATAAAATAATAATATTTTTTTATAATATTGTAGATATAAGTAGAGGACTCACGTCCCAATGTGATGCATATTTTTTTGTAATTTTTTTCCAAGTAAATAATTAATTATGAATTTTTTATTACAACTTTTTAAAAATATAAAAAATTGTATGTCTAACAACCTTAACTTGGTTTAAAATTCATTAAATTTGATTTTTATTTTTTTAATCCTATAGTATGTAAAGCATACAATGTGACGCATGTTTAAGATTAAAAAAATGTCATACCGTTTGAAAGCTATAGATGTTTTTCAATCAGCCTATCAATTAGGACTTTAGTCGTAATTCAAATAGAAAATGAATAATAATTATTTATTACATTCAAAGTAAAGCATAATTTATATTGGTGGAAAGGTGAGAATCTCCTTTAAAACGCCTTTTCGTTTCATCAACTTTGGGTAAAAGAAAAGTAATCAGCCACATGGGCCATCATATCACTTACATATCACCACTTTTTGGCCCATAATGTTCCTGCACATACTCCCATATGAGGAATAGTTCGAGGATATTTATGAATGAGAAGCTGAATATGATAACAACAACCTAGAGCTGAGCCATGAGATAATAAAGGAGTGACTTCCATGCCATACTTCCTAACCACAATAGTCTGATAGAGGGAGGAGCTCTAAGCAAAGGGATTCACAAGCTGTATCTTCCGCAAGTATCCTAAGTAAGGGGAAGAGAACCCGACGGTCTCCAAGTGAATTATCTACAGAGCAAGGAGGTCAAACTTCAACAGGATCATCCACTAAGGGATCAAAATGCTCTAGATCAGTTCAAATGAAGATAAGGCGAGTCTGAGACCTAGACATACCGAACGTAGTTTTGAAAAATAATGAAGAAGGAGAGTCTTCTCTACGGAATGTTTGGGTGGTCATGGTTCAGGTAAATCTTGATCCTCGTATTCTTCTTGCTTTTGGATCTTTGGCCAAACCTTTACCCCCACCCGTTGAGAGGAATCCTCCATCCACGGACCCAAAATAATTGGTTCTAAATGAACCACCTGCCATTTTTAACATACCAAGTGACGTACCCCTGCATGTCAAGCAAGCAATATCTACTTCAACCGCTATTGAGTCCTTGATTTCCATACCAAAGGACCTAATCAGGAAACCAGAATCATCCATGCAACCCATCACTCCTCATCCATTTTCATTCAAACAAAAATCACCCATTCCATATGTTTCTCTTTTTACTCCAATTGGTACTTCTAGTGCCCAATCTCAATTTGGCATTCCACCATTTTCAATGATTACTCTCCCATTCACCTCCCCACATGCCCATACATCTGAGGTCTCCCATTTTTTTACTCTTTTTAGTAGGACCCCTGGTGTTTCTCTTACAGCATAAAGCATTGATTCCCCATAGACTCTTCATAATTATTTTGATGAAACTAAGCTAGCCCAACAAAATAGGAAGAATAACAGAAGAATGAAGAACATCGAGCTACCAGCTACCAAAAGAATCCAAACTTGTTTCAATGAAGCGAGGAATTCTCTATGGATCACTGCTATGAAGCTGCTTGCGATCTGACCCAAAGGGTAGATCCAGATGGAAGACTATGAAATTAGAGCAATGGGTTTAGATCTAATTTAAATTCTCCCATGTGAGAAAGTAGATCTAGCCAAGACCACCTAAAAGGTAGTAGATATAGATTATGAGAGGCTAGATCAAAAGCTAAGAAAGCACGAAGTTGAGCTAATGAATGCAAAATAAATAGTGAATTAGCTCCAGTTGGAACTCAGGTCCCAAAATGATGAAATTACCTACATAATGCAAGTGCAAGACCAACAAGAGGAAGTAACAAGATCTCTTCCAGCACTTCAAGATGAGGGGATTCAGCTATATACTGAAATAGACATATTAAAAGGTGAACTTACAGTTGAGCGCCAATCTAGTGTAGAACACCAGCATGTTCGAGAGAGTATAAAGAATGAGCTAGATGGTGTCTAAACTCAAGCTTTCAATAATTTGATAAAGTCCCAAGAGGAAGTCGAAAAGCTAAGAAGTGACAAATAAGAAGCCAAGTTTTCTTTGCATGCTCATAATCAGGTGGTCAAAAATTTAGTTTCTAAACTAGTAGATGCTCTCGAGAGAAGAGATCAAATGGAATAAAGGTTAAAGGAAAAAGAGCCTGATCTACATGATCATCTAGCAACTTCACAAAGCTCTGTGACCCTTCCTATAAAGAGAAGGTTGGTATCCACCTATTGGGAGTGAATCATTATTACACTCATTGTTCTAAAACCGGCCTTACAATTTTTGAGGGATGCCTGAGAAATAAATAAAAGGGTTGGCTTGTTGGCTAACCAATCTCTTAAGGAATATTCTCCATGAGTTGCTGAGTCTCTGAAATTCATTTCCAAGGTCTTTGTGGTGACAGATGAGGCTCTGAGAAGTGCAAGAATTAGTACATCTCTTACCTCTATTAGTATCCTCACAATACCATCAAACATTTTAATCTTAATCCTCTCAATCCCAACAGTCTTACAATAAACATTGTTTCCTATAAGAACAACACCTCCATCAATAGCTTGGTAAGAAGAAAACCAATTCTTGTGTGTACACGTGTGATTAGAAGCACTAGAATCTAGTAACCATTCATCATGATACTGTAAGGAATTACAAACAAATAAAACTTCATCAACCGTACATGAGTTTGTCTCAACTAGATTTGCTTCATTTTTGGAGTCATCATCATCTTCTTTCCTCTAACAACAATCTTTGTTGAGATGCCCTTATTTATTGCAATACCAACATTTTCCTTTACCCTTTTTTTAATTTGACTTAGATCTGGATGTACCTCTTGAATCTTTCCCTTTTTATTTGGATCAACCCCTAACTGCCATTGCTTCTAATGTGGAGCTTTCTATTTTAGTTTTCCTCGTCACGTGTTCAAACAACAAAGCTCTCACAATAAAATCAAATTCAAGGGTGATGGTTGTGCTAAAGCTAATAGTAGTGACTAAGTGATTCCAAAATTTGAGCAATGAACACAATAATATAACTGCCTTCTCTTCATCTTTGACTTTTACACTTATACTAGCTAATTGACATATAAGAGTATTTAAAATATTTAAATGATCAACAATTTTTATACCTTCATTAACAAACTATCCATCTACCTCTTCAAGTAGATCTGATTTGTCAACGATTTTGTCATGTAAGAACTCTCCATTTTACTCCATAAACCTGCAGTTGTTTATTCTTGAACAAAATTGAAAAGAAAATCATCTGCTAAACATAACTGAATTATTCTAAGAGCTCTTGTATCAAGATCCTATCAATCTTCATCAGTCATATTTGCATACTTATTTGACTTTCCTACCAACATTTTGTGCAATCCTTGTTGCACTAAAAAATCACACATCTTGAGCTTCCATAGATCAAAATTATTCTTCCCATTGAATTTCTCCACCTCAAACCTTGCATTTGAAACCTTTGCCATCTGGTGCTACAAAACAAACACCAAATCCTAACAAAGATACTACAAAATAACTGCTTTGATACCACTTGTTGTGGAAATGGAAGTGTAAAACCCACAAACTTAAATAATTGCAACACAAGTTAGATGCAAAGAAATATAGAAGATAATAAAATGGAATAACATAATAATAAACAAAACACAGATTTACATGGTAAAACCTTAACAATATATTAAGGAAACATCCATGGGGCAAAGTATTGGTATTCTTATTATTCAAGAAATTGATTACAACTTTCACACAACTGTTGCTATTCAATTACAATTCATTAAAATATGATTTAGCCTTCAAAACAGCAAGATATATATAATATCTTCAATCTCTATTAAACATAGAAAAATATAGCTTTATTTTTATTGCTTTGTTTTGTTTTTTTTTTATTGTTTTAAATTTTTATCTTTTTCAAAAATAAGACTCCGCTTTATTTCTAATTTTGTTGTCATGATCCAACAGTCCATCTCTTTCAAATGTCTATAACACGATATGCAAACTACCCCTTTCCTTACCAAACGAAATTATCTTAGCATGCCAAACGTTGCATGTGCAAATAAAAACACAATAGTTTTGACAATATTATATCGTCCATTATTTTTTATAACTTCTGACATTCATGACCACGTGGCGGTAGTCGAAAAAGGCATGGAGGATGTAGCATGATGTTTTATTATGAGTATGCCCCTCCCTTAGTTCGCTGTTTTGTAGGGAGAATAGCTACTGCCGCATGTTGTCTTATTATGAGTATGCCCCTCCCTTAGTATGTCGTTTTATAGGGAGAATAGCTACTGCCAATCCGAAGAGGCTTGTCACATCGGAAAAATATCTTAATAGTTTGCGATGTGAAATTTAATATTTATATTAGATAAATTAACATGTAAAGAAAGGTACCTTTCATTAAAATGTTTGCGGAGGAGTAATATATGTGTATTTCAAGCCTTCTTACGTTCTTTAATAGACTCACTCGTTATGCTTAGCGATGAAGCAAAGCATCTTAAGGGACGGTGGTATCGTTCAATTTTAGTACATTTTTCGATAACATCAGCAATATGTATTAATGACAAGGGATAAACAGGTGCCGAAGGGTGGTAGATGTCCATACTTAACGATGAAGCCAAAGTGCGGAACGCGACAGATAACGAGGAACAGGTATAGCTAATGAATCTTAGATAATGTGAGAGATTAATTATTATTTGAACTGGCATAGATGCCTTCTTATGGACGAATCCTCGCTCATTGATCTACAACTTCTTCGATCCGTATCTCCGCATCTCTATATATACTAGGCATAGATACTACTGAGGACATCTTATTTTCCAATGGCGAGCTCTCGCGGTGTAATAGCTCTCATAAGTATTTACGTTGTTTTGTATGTTTCTGGATTTGGGTATTGCGCGAATCACTTGCAAAGACAAGAAGAATTCGGTATGCAGACGACGGGTGGAGAGAAAGAGAAAAGTCTACATCTGGCTTTGGCAAATAACAAGGACGGGGTGAATGAGAATAACTACGGAAAATTCAAGGACAAGAAAGAGAAAGTGAAAAAGGAGGAGAAGGAGCATAGTGTCCAACAACTTTTGCCAAATCATAATGATGACTTTGACACAAGGCCAAATGAGCAAATGGTCACAGAACTTAGCCCGTTGTGTCTTCCTGTAAACGAAGCCAGCGTCATGGAAACGTGCAAGCACAAGGATGAGAAGAAGGAGAAAAAGAAAAAGAAAAAGAAAAAGGAGAAGAAAATGAAAAGTAAGGAGAAGAAGACAAGTAAAGAGAAGGCAATCAAAACAAAGAAAGAGAAGGCGATCATTAGTAGTTGATAAGAATAAGTTGTTTTATGTTTTTTTATATGTGTTGTCAGTGTGTTGTAGGTTGTGAGGTGTGTTGTGAGTAAATTAGTATCTACAAGTTTCCAACCATCTTTTCGTTGTAAAAATTCATTCTTAAGAATTGTGAGTCTATCTTTATTGAAAGTCAAAAATATAAATTATATTTAATATTTATAATTTACAATTGTTTTTTGGTGTGCTTTTGAAATAGTTACAAATTTGAGAAAAAAAGATTTGAAAGGCTTATGATTTGGAAATATTGAAAGAGATGTTTGAATTCAATTAAATAGGACACATATTTTAATTTTAGTCAATTTAGGTGAGCACAAGGATTTTGTTAATATGATAATTGAATGCTTTCAATAATTTTAAAAAGATATATTCAAGCAAAGATAATTTGCATCAGACATAAAAGAATTGCAAATCAAAACACAATACTTAAGACACAAAGTGTTTCCATGATTTCGTTTATTTCCTAGCATGAAAACACAAAATGTTTTTCCTTTCCTCAAAATCTCTACAAAAAAACTTCAAAAGTTCTATATAATGATTAATCTTTACAATAAATAGGTGAGAGATGTCCACCATTCTATGCAACCATGTAACTACCCACTTTATAAATTATAAAGATTAAAAGTAAAATGTGAGTCTAAAATGAGCATATAATTCAGCTCATTAAATGCTAAAATCCAAAGACAAATGAAAGTGAATTTATCATATTCTTTCTAATTGATAAAATGTGGGGAAATCCACTTGTAAATAGTTTTGAAATGGAGAAATGAAAAAAAAATTGTAAATATATAAATGGAAATTTTAACAAGGGCATTCAAAAGAGTCCACAAAAAATTAGAACAAAATGGATAGTTAAATAGTCATCCTCTTCTTAAGGCTAAGAAAGGGGGGGAACCTTAGGAGAATCAAAAAGAGAAGTAGACTTTGAAATTATAATTGAGGATGGGAAAAATGATACATGATGGAGTAGGAAATGTATGGACTTGAATAGTTCCATGACCTTCCCAATCATCAAGTTGTGTAACTTAGCACACTGATTACTGAAGAGAATATGCAAACCGAAATACTTGATGAAGTAAATATGTTTTACACACTGATTCAAGGTACTAGACCAACATGGTGACATCAATGACTACATAAGACTAATCTTCTCCATACTTCCAACAATCTCCCCCTTTGGCATTGATGGAAACATGTGCAAAAATTCTAATTCAAAAAACTCTCTTGCAATCTCTCTGAATCTTTGCCTAGAATTTCCATATATCTCCCCCTTTGACATCATTGGAAAAGGGCGCGAAAAAGAATGTAAGCATGGTGACATTTGCAAAAATTCCAATTCATCCGAAAACTTCTAGAATATTTTAGCCATCAAAATTTCAAATATTCAGAACTTTTAAGCATTCAATCTTTCAAAGTTCCTCTAAGTAGTAATGACATTTTTCACATAAAATACCTTCTTGTACCTCTCTTTGATAACAAGATATAATTTCTTCCATTCAAGTACTACATAATCCATTCTCATGCATATGATTTCCAATAGATCCAACAGAGTGAAAGAAGATGACCAATCTGAAGATGAGCATTGTCTTCCATAATATTTTGCATCAGTAAGTATTCTGGAAAGATGTTATAATCGAACTTCAACAATCTCCTTAAGTATCGAGAAGGTTCTCACTACATCATCTCTTTGTCTCTATACAATTATCATCTCAAATTGCAATTCACTAACTCTCGGTATTTTTTTTCCTTCTTTGTCTTCAAAAATATCAAAGCTCTTTCCAATTTTGTTTACATCGAGTTTAATTATTTCAATTCTACTTCTAAAATTGTAAACCGTTGCAGGCCACTAGAGATAATATTTGTAGATATCTGACATTTCTTTTATGTACTTCTTTGTCTCCATGATAAGTTTAGATAACCTCTCATTGGCTTTAGAACATCTCTCTTAAACCAAGGCTTCTATGTTGTGTCCTTCTAAACCTTCAAGAAATATTCTTTCTTTAACTACTTCAACTAAATATTTTAGAATGGAATCTGAAACAATTCATACATCAATACCTTTTCAAAGTAGAAACCCAACTAGAGCATCATCAATCTTGATTTTGTCAATAGGAGACGCTGTATTCCACAACTCACCAATTTTCTTCATTTTCCCTTTCACTAACATGGACTGGATGTCATTTGGATCGAAAGATTCAAATCCAGAAATAGTTTCTTCTTCTTCCTCTTTCTCTTCAAGAATAGCAATGATGTCTTCGGTGATGAATTTTCTTTTCTTCGATTCTAGAGGGGAATCACTAATGAAAAATTCCAATTATTTTGTTCCAAAAGAAGAACCTTCCTCAAATCAACTAGACATAACCAACTCAGTTCTCATATCTTTTTGCAAAGATAAGAAATTTTTTTTACATGCACTTACTTTATCATGCAATCCTTCCAAGTATCTCTATATTTCTCTTGCAATGAAAATATTGGATTCCCACTTAACACCTTCCTTTCTCGGTAACGAATATAGAAAATAGAGTACCAGACATGTAAGTAAGGACCCAAAACGGAAAGGGTATCCTTCTACCACAAACATTCATATTTTTTCAATAATATTTTCAAGAATTAATCCACATAGATCAAACTACTCATTCTCATTTACCATTTTATGCACTAGATACACGGTAATGGCAGAACTAGAGCCATCTCAATTTTTGAAATTTTTTTGTACGAAATGCCATAGACAACATACCTAACAGATGGATTGATAATAGTATCAATAAATAGTTCTTTATGATCTTTATCAACTCCTGTCAGCTCCTCTACTTCCTTGTATTTTATAGTCTTCTTTCCAGGAAGGTCTCTAATGCTACATAACCCAGTGACATCCTCAATCAATTCCTTCGTAACGGGATACAATTTATCCAACACAATGTTGTCATTCTTGAATTTACTCAAAAGGAACAAGATAAATTCTCTATCAATAATCTGAGGGAATTCTCCCCACAAATCCAAACCTATGGTTTGTAAGTTCTGTAAGTCACTCAATTCTAACCCTAATTCCATTTTCTTTATCTTGCAATGATCAAATTCATCCAACTCAACTCATTTTACCCTAAGTGGTATATTTAAACTCGATCCTCTATTAGAAGGTTCCATTAAAGTGCTTAACTTCTTCAAATTCAACAAATATTTCTTCTATTACCTTCCTTTGTGAATACAAGAGAGAAACTTCCATCGCTTGCTTTCGAATACCCACAAAGATCTCTCGGAGATGCTCCAAATCATTTCAGAACCACTCCAAGATAGTTCCAAGTCACTCTTCAAGTTCATCAAATTCTTTGGACAGTAAAAATGACTTGAAAATTTTGTTTATACACCATTTTTTTTCCTAAATCATATTAATTGCAAAAAGCTAACAAAAATTTCTTCCATTCCATAGAGAAACCCTAATTCACTTCTTAAAGGAACATGCTTGTACTTTTTATTTCGATTTATTCTAAATCATCTCTATCCTCTCATTCCTTACAACATATCCACATGCCAACATTTGACACATCGAATTTCCTGGGGGTTTAAGCAATTTTCTAATAAAGCTCCCCCTAAGACCATGCTAGGTCTAATTCCCGGAGGAATCATCTACACCGGATGAGGGTACAGATACATTAGTAGTCTTTGAATCTTCTTTATTTTTCCATATCTTTATGATTTCTTTCTTAACCTCTTCTTTTTCAAAAAAATTCATTGGTTCATCATCTTTCACTGGAGCAAACTGCTTTCCATTTTTACTTTTGCACACTTTTGAAATATGTCCCGATTTTTCGCAATTCTAGAAAACAACATTTCTATGTCTTGTTTGAGTCTTATCACTCAGTATTTTGTATTTTTTTTTTATGTCCAAACATGTTGTAGGTATAAAAATAGCTATCAATAGATTTATTTTATCCTTTCTCCATTGAATATGTTTATCATTACATGACTAATCATCCTTTACCAGAGATCTGCATTCAGTATAACATTGTCTAGAGAAGGAACCAAAAAATTGATTTATCCTACTCCTACACTCAGTTGCCTTATGACCAAATTTAATACATGATAAACAAACACCATTGAACGATGGGTACCTTTGTGCATTTGGTTGTCTAATAGGTGGTCTCCTTCCTAGATTTCTTTTTTTCTTCCCTTTATCTCGAGTCTTCTAATTATTTACTAGATCTAAGTTTTGCATCTTTTCACCAGCTTCATTACCTAAGCCACCTTCATCTTTAGAATGTTTTTCCCAAGCTATTAATTCATCAAGCATGGTGGATCTTGTCCTGAAATCACCTTAACGGACATTTTCTTTATCTAATTCATCTTTCAGATTCATCACTTCGTATTCAAGCCTAGAACAAACATCAGATTTTCTTTGTATCGCTATTTTCAGACACTCCTCAACTCTCTTCTTTTCATCCACTTTCATTTTTAGTTTGGCATTCTCTTTATTTTCTTATTTCAGTTGCTCACTCACTTCTTTATGTCTTTCTTTGAATTTCTTTAACTGCTCTTTCAATTTTCGGATGCATTCATTTGCTTCATCAAGATTTTATTTTAGATCTTTATTTTCATTTTCACCTTTGTCAAGATCTTCAAGGGCAGTCTAAAGCTCTTCTTTGTCCATTTGTTCAATATTTAGGATCTCCCTCAAGTTGTTAGACTTCTCAAGAGGAACCAAAGCTCTTATACCAATTGTAAATATTCATGATACTAAGAGGGGGGGTGAATTAGCATCTTCTAAAACTTAGTGAACAAACACCTTTAATTACTTTACTGCATAGAACAGAGAAGAGCAAGAACAAAACATGAAATTCCACAACACAAGAACACCAAAAAATTTATGGGAAAAACCCAATGAGGGAAAAACCATGGTGAGGATTAACTATTTCAATACCAATAAAAGAGGCTTACTGCTAGATACAAAAGCTCACTGCTTATAAGCACTCACTATCTAGACATGGAGGTTCACTACCTACATTAACTATGAAATAAAATTGTCTTACAGCCAGACTGTGAACGAATGGAATTACACCACAAGTGCAGATTCAATTACTTTGATGCTCAGAGTATTCGCTCCCTAGAAGAAAAATCTTCACACAATTCACATATCCAACACACACACCCCTTACTTACATCTTCTCTAATTCATCTGCAAACCATCTTGTATATATCTAATATATCTGTACGCATCAATTAGGTAAGCCTAATTGGATGCAATACATATTTACAAAAGATAGTTGTTGGCTTCATATAAATTTTCTCCAAAAATGATTCAACTATGTGTCATGCAATATTATGTCAACTGGGACCAAAGCTAGGTTGCACATATAACCAGAATTCATGTTAGACTATTAAATGATTATTAGGTCGGCCATGATTAACCTAATATCAAAATGCAATCACCAAAACCTATGTCAACACATCATCCAATTATATGAACATCTGGGAATACATATATAAACACTTCTAGTGATCATAAGCCTTTTCTCAAAACCTTAAACCACACTGATTACCAAAGAGAATATGCAGACCAAAATACCAATTGAACTAAACATGTTCTGCACACTGATTCAAGGTACTAGACCAACATGGTGACATCAATGAAAACATAAGACTAATCTTCTCCATACTTCCAACAATCTCCCCCTTTGGCATTGATGGCAACATGTGCAAAAATTCCAATTAAAAAAAATCTCCTCCAATCTCTCCAAATCTCTCCCCAGAACTTTCATATATTCCCCCTTTGACATCAATGGAAAAGGGCACCAAAAAGAATGTAAACATGGTGAAAGTGGCAAAAATTTCAATTCATTCAAAAACTTCTAGAATATTTTGGCCATCAAAATTTCAAAAGTTCAGAACTTTCAAACATTCAATCTTTCAAACTTTTTTTTCAAGTAAGAATGACACTTTTCACTTGAAATACCTTCTTGTACCTCTATTTGATAACAAGATATAATTTCTTCCATTCAAGTACCGCATAATCCATTCTCATGCATATGCTTTCCTATAGAGCCAACAGATTGAAAGAAGATGACCAGTCTGAAGATGAGCAGTGTATTTCACAATCTTCTGGATCAATAAGTATTTTGGAAAGACGGTCTAACCGGACTTCAACAATCTCCTTAAGTATACATAAGGTTTTAACTACGTCATCTCTTTGTCTCTATACAATTATCAAGTCATCTTTCAATTCACCAAATCTGAGTCTTTTTTCTTTTCTTTGTCTTCAAAAATATCAAAGCTCTTTCCAATGTTGTTTACCTGAAATTAAATTATTTCAATTCTACTTTTAAAATTGTCAACCACAGTAGGCCACCGAAAATAATATTTATAGATATCTGACATTTCTTTTATGCACTTATTCATCTCCATGATAAGTTTAGATAACCTTTGATTGGCTTTAGAACATCTCTTTTCAACCAAGGCTTCCAAGTTGCATCCTTCTGGACCTTCAAGCAATATTCTTTCTTCAACTACTTCATCTAAATTTTTTGGCAAGGAATCAAAAACAATTGATACATCAATACCATTTCGAAGTAGATACCCAACTAGAGCATCATCAATCTTGAGTCTATCAATAGGAGAGGCCATATTAGACAACTCACCAATTTTCTTCATTCTCCCTTTCACTAACATGGACCAGATGTCATCTAGATCGAAAGATTTGAATCCAAACATAGATTCTTCTTCTTGCTCTTTCTCTTCCAAAATAACAATGATGTCTTCGGTGACAACTTTTATTTTCTTCAATTCTTGAGGGGAATCACTAAAGAAGACTTCCAATTGTTTTGTTCCAAAGGAAGAACCTTCCTCAAATTGACTAGACATAACCAACTTAGAGCTCGTATATTTCTCCAAAGATAAGAATTTTTTTTAGACGCACTTACTTTATCTTCCAAGCCTTCCAAGTATCTGCATATTTGTCTTGCAACAAAATCTTGGATTCCCACTCAACACCTTCCTTTCCCATAACGAATATGGAAAATATATTACCATACATGTAAGTAATGACCCAAAATGGAAAGGGTATCTTTCTACCACTGACATTCATTTGTTTTCAATAATATTTTCAAGAATAGACACACATATATCAAACTACTCATTCTCTTTTACCATTTTATGTGCTAGATACATGTCAATGGCCGAAGTAGAGCCATCTCAATTTTTAAAATAATTTTTATAGGAAATTCCATATGCAACATACCTAACAGATGGATCAATAATAGTATCAATCACTAGTGCTCAAGGATATTTGTCAACTCCCATGAGCTCCTCTATTTCCTTGTATTTTTTAGTCTTCTTTCTGGGAAGGTATCCAATGCTACATAACCTAGTGACTTCCTCGATCGCTTCCTTCATAACGGGATAGGATTTATCCAACACAATGTTGCGGTTCTTGAATTTACTCAAAAAGTACACTTGATACATTCTCTATTAGTAATCCAAGGGAATTCTCCCCACAAATCCAAACCTAGGGTTTTTGAGTTCTATAAGTTGCTTGATTCTAACCCTATAAAAATTTTCTTTATCTTGAGATGATCAAATTCATCCAACTCGACTCCTTTTAGCCTTAGTGGGATATTTCCATTAAAGTGCTTAACTTCTTGAAACTCAAAAAAAAATTCTTCTATTATGCTCATTTGTGACTACAAGAGAGAAAATTCCATCACTTGCTTTCAAGTTCCACAAAGATCTCTTAGAGATGCTCCAAATCATTTTAGAATCACTCCAAGATAGTTCCAATTCACTCTTCAAGTTCATCAAATTCTTTGGACAATAAAAATGACTTGAAAATTTTCTTTATACACCATCATTTTCCCTAAATCATATTAATTGCAAAAAGCTAACAAAACTTTCTTCCATTGCACAGAGAAACCCTAATTCACTCCGCAAAATAACATGCTTGCACTTTTTCTTTCAGTTTATTTTGCATCATCTCTATCCTATCATTCCTTACAAAATATCCACGTTCTAGCATCTAACACACCATATTTCCAGAGGGTTTAATCAATTTTATGATAAAACTCCCCCTAAGACCATGCTAGGTCTAATTCTCGAAGGAATCATCTACACCGGATGAGGATACATATGCATCAATAGTCTTTGACTCTTCTTTCTTCTTCCATATCTTTCTCATTTATTGCTTAACCTCTTATTTTTCAATAATTTTCATTGGTTCATCGTCTTTCACAAAAGCATACTGCTTTCCCTTTTTAATTTTGCAAACATTTCTCTTTCTTTTATGATTTTTATCACTCCCTATACTGCATTGATTTTCTTTATCTCCAAACATGTTGTAGGTATAACAATAGCCATCAAAATATTGATTTATCTTTCCTCCATTGAATATGTTTATCATTATGCGACTAATCGGATCCTCACCTGAGATCTACATTCAGTAGTTTTATGTCCAATCTTCTTGCATGTATAGCATTTTTTAGAGAAGGAACTAGAAAACTGATTCATCCTACTACACTCGGTTGCCTTATGACCAAATTTATTACATGAAAAACAATCACCATTGAACGATGGGTACCTTTGTGTATTTGGTTGTCTGATAGGTGGTCTCCTTCCTACATTTATTTTTTTCTTCCCTTTATCTTGAGTCTTTTGATTATTTACTAGATCTGAGTTTTACAACTTTTCACTAGCTTCATTACCTAAGCCACCTTTATCTTTAGAAGGTTTATGACCAGCTATAAATTCATTAATCTTGGTGGATCTTGTCTTGAAATCACCTTCACATAGTTTTTCTTTCTCTAATTCTTCTTTTAGATTCATCACTTCTTTTTCAAGCCTAGAGCAAACATTAGATATTCTTTGCATCACTGTTTTCAAACACCACTCAACTCTCTTCTTTTCATCCACTTTCATCTTTAGTTTGGTATTCTCTTCATTTTTTTGTTTCAAGTGCTCACTCACTTCTCTATGTATTTATTTTAATTTCTTTAATTGCTCTTTCAATTTTCAAATGCATTCATTTGCTTCATCAATATTTTCTTTTAGATCTTTGTTTTCAATTTCAGCTTTGTCAAGATCTCCAACGGTAGTCTGGGGCTCTTCTTTGTCCATTTGTTCAATCTTTAAGATCTCCCTCAAGTTTTTAGGCCTCTCCAAAGGAACCAAATCTTCGATACCAATTGTTAAATATTCATGATACTAAGAACAGAGAAGAGAAAGAACAAAACCTAAAATTCCACAACACAAGAACACCAAAAATTTTACATGGAAAACCCAATGAGGGAGAAACCATAGTGAGGATTAGCTCACAATATATATAGTTATTTTAATACTGTTAAAAAAGGCTCACTTCTAGATACAAAAGCTCACTACTTATAAGGACTCATTGTCTAGACATGGAGGCTCACTACCTACATAAATTATAAAATAAAATTAGCTTATAGCTAGAATATGAAATGATGGAACTACACCACAAGTTTAGATTCAGGTCCTTTGATGCTCATAGTATTCACTTTCCAGCAAACCAATCTTTGCAGACTTTGTATATCCAACACACAAATTTATGCCAGCTCATCATCCAATCATATGAACATTTGGCAATACATATACACAGGGTTCTAGTGATCATAAGCCTTTTTCTCAAAACCTTAAAATGCATTGATTACCGAAGACAATATGCAGACCAAAATACCAAATCAAATATCGGATGAAGTAAACATGTTTCACACATTGGTTCAAGGTATTGGACCAACATGGTGACATCAATGACAACACAAGAGTAATATTCTCCATACTTCCAACATTAACAAGGGGAAAACACCTCCCATTATAGATGAACCCTCAAAGAAGAAATATTCAACAATCTCATTTTTTTTCCTTTAACAACAAATATAATTGAACATAACTAAAACCTACAAAATGTACAAGCCCCTTGTCCCCAATAAGATCTACAAAATTTGGAAAAAACATAAGGACCACTTTGTTGTAAGCTAATTGATAAGGAAAATAACATAATAGCCCTTGAACAACCACACATCTAACTGTTGTTTCCACCTTTTGATATTTGAACAAAAGGACATGGCCTAACTTTGCAATATCATAAGAAACAAGATTTATCAACTCATTTTTATGCGACAATAGGAATCTATATATTCATCAAGAACAACTTCATTTTTATGGCACTAGAACTCAATCTATGTGAGAATGAAATGATAATGAACCATAGGATAGATAACCAACCATGCACATGTAAAATTTATTTATCTGCAATTCGGTTCAAGTTTCTAGATGTACCACACACCTATCTCTAAGTAAAAATATTTCATTCACCAAGTTAGTATTTATAATCTGAACATAATTAAGTATTTATTTTGATTGTAATTCACCTCAAAAGTACCTAATAATAAATAATTCTTAATTCCAAAGGGATTCTTTCAGAAAAATGGTAGAGAGAAAGGAAATAGTTAAAACCTTATAATCATGAACAAGAGGCATGTGCAAGAATAAGGTTCATGCAAAAAGTAGTGTGGCTTATTCATTTTCTAGATTGCATGAGCATCACCTTAGCCTATAAATTAAAAACAATCAAAACAAAAAAGGTTAGGAATAAAGATTATTTTTGATGGTGGATTAGCAATGAAGATTGTCTTCTTTTGTCAAATCTACCAAGACTTTGTCTGTTGGTATAGAAGGATCATCAATCTAAATAATTTCATTTGTTTTATCAATGAACATATTAGTTTATATGTTTTGTAGCCTATTAATTTATCTATTGTATTGTGTGCACTTTACTTACAGTACTTAAATGAATTTAGTAAACACCAAGTGAACTATAGAATATCTTTTTTATTTTTAATTTGGTGCTTTTTCCTATTTGATAATATTTATGGTTAGCATGGAGTCATCTTCAATAAATATTATATAATAATTGACTTTATTTATAGTATGAAAACATAAAATTGGATCTTGAAACGAATATTTGTTAATTTTTTAAATAAATTTTTTTTATTCATTTTTATTAGCACTTACCTTCATTTTTTCTAATTATCCAACTAGTTCTTAAGAAACTAGGGTTACTTCTAGTAGCACCATAAAAATCTAGTTCTACCATATGTTTTACAAGAGGTGGTCATCTTGAGTTATTGATATCTATTTTAATTAGCATTGTAACATTTTATTGGCCCATATGTTTGAGGGGGCTTTAAAAGTGACCATTATTTAAGAGTTTCTTGATACCAAATGATGAATTTAGTCTAAGCATTCTGTATTTTTGTATACATAGGGCAAGGTTGAATCTTCAATAGCACTATCAAATTTTAGTATCATATTGTCTAAAGTGGATGTACTACTTCTAGTTTTGAATTTCACTCCTTCCATAGGGGTAAACATATGAGATAATGTATTTTTTTCCATAATAATACAAATATGGAGTTTTTAATGAATAAATCCCCTTATAAAATTAAAATGTAGAAAATGGGGTGACCTCCCTCTAGGGCTTTTACGGTTTTGGATCTAAAAGGAGAGGTCAATTTTCTTCTTGGGAGTTTCACTCAAGAACAAACCCTTGATATTCCAATGCAAAGGATATTGAAATTTGGAAAGGGGAATTCTCAAGGGGATTGAATGATGTCAAATGAGGGGTTCACCACCAAGTGTAAATGTGGAAAAGAAGATGTTTGAAAACATAGTGTAGCATGCAAAATCACCTAGAAAGATTAAAAAAATGCGTTAAAATGCTATGGAACTGAAAGTGTGCACTTGGAAGATTGAAGAAAGAAGAAAGGAGATCTGTCTCACTGAAAAATATAATGTTTATACTGATTGGGACTCATTTATCAAGTTGAGTGAGTCAGTCCTGTATCCGAGAAAATGTGCAAGCACAAGTTTAACCCAAAAGGGTATCCAAATCTATAAAGATCATGTTGAGGCTTGTACAATGGGACTTATTCACCAATAGTGGCGAATCAGTCCACTTCTATTTTTTTTGAAATTTTGAAGTGGATTTTATGCCTCTTAGTCTGCTCTGCTCTTCCTCAATGGTTTCCAAATCCGAATCTACAAAATAACACTTGTAGGTCTTTCCAAGATTCTCCAAGGTTGAATAGAAACTTTGATAACTTTCCTCCAACTTTTCTCTTTGACAAATCTACAACCTAGTGTGTTGCCAAAAAGTGTAGTGTTTAACACTTTTCACTCATTTGGACTCTTGCCTATGGATTTTCGACCTTTTTGGACCTCTTTTTACCCCTTTCCAAGCCTTGTGCCGAAGTTTTGTAAGATGTTGTAAAGCATTTTCACATTCTCCTAGTATTTTCATCACTAAATTAACCCTTTCTTATGCTATAATGACCCTTTAATACCCATATAAGTCCTATCTTAATGAGTTTTCATGAGACAATCTCGACAAACAATAATAATCACATTTAAATCCCAAAAAACCAATGAAAATTGCCCAGGTGGACTACGTCACCACCTTGGGCGACCAATTCCTATGTGGCATAAAAATTGAAATAAACTTGATTTCTTTCAGGATTTTGTCTATAAAACCCTAAGGTCAGCCTGTATGGTGTTATTTCAAGAAAATTAGGGAATAAATTATATAAATAATTGTTTTTTTCCTCATTTTTCACCTAAAAAGTCTCATTTCTCACCTTCACTCAATCTTCTCAAGCATTTGAATCCACTATTCTTCTCAAGCAAGCTAGGGTTTCTACATTCTAAGTCATTAAGACATCTCTCCAAGGAATTCAAGGGTTGAATCCTCTATTTCTGCAACTCAAGATCATTCATAATGGAAAGGTATTAGGTCCACCATTTCATGGTTCATTACTTTGTTTCTTTATTTGATTTGATTATCTAAAAGGGGCTTGACCAAGGCAAGCCCCCATACTCTAAAAATCAACACTTCTTCTCTCTTTGTGTATTTGTAGATTTAGGTATTTTGTAGGTTTCAAAATCATTGAAGAGTGGATTGAAGAATTTTTGGAGACACCTCCTTGTTGGATAGGTTAAGAATCTACACCAAAATACACCTACAGACTAGATTTTGCAGTTTCATATCTAAGTACCTCAAGAAGCAGGAAGTGTAGACTGAGACCTCCAGACTCCACTTTCAAACTTCCTAAAAGGTTGAAAGGGACTAGGTCACCAGTAGTGGTGACCTAGTACCACCATACATTCATTTTAGGGTTTTCTAGAGATTTTGATACCATTTTGGCAGAAACGGGTTCCAACAAATTTTCACAACAGAAGGACTAGTTCACCCAAAATGGTGTAAGTGTCCTTGGGACCTCTGCATCATATTATTTAGGTTTCTAGACCTCCATTCCATCCCTCTTCATCCTCCAAGTGCACAACCTCCTTTCCCTTAAATTCTATTATAGTTTGTTTACACTTCTTAGGTCATTTGCATATCATAGTGTGTTTTCCAGCATCTTTTACACTCCAAAAATTTGCATCTAATAGTTAGTTTATTTCATTAATTTCCAACATTTAGGGAAATCCACACACATCACGTTAATCCCCTAACCCATTTTGAATGAACACCAAAAACCCCTTCGTGCGAAAGAGATCCATTCTTCCAAAGTGAAAAACCCTAGGAGCTCAATCGGGAATCTTCTTTCCCTACATGATTTTTGGTGGTTCATTATGGTGAACCTGACATTTGCATACCCTCTTCTCTTATTTGGAGGTATTTCTCATCCTATGTTTTCATTGCGTTGCATTTTGCATTGTTTAATTTGCATTCTAGGGTTTTAAAATTTTGCTTTAGTGACACTGCATAATAGTTTGCATTTTTTAATCTTAGAACATCACACGTCTCTAAAATTTTTCATTTCCTATTAGTTGTACATCACCCAATATAGAAACCACCTAGATCCATCAAAATATTATGCAAAATCTCAAAAAAATCACTAGGTGGACTAGGTCGCCACCTTTAGCAACCTAGTCCCTTTAGGCTTTTTAAACTTCCGTTTACAAAGCTGAAAACCCTATTATTAGGCTTCTATTTTCTCCCATTATTTATCTATATCACTAGGTTGTGTTTTTGTAGCATAAATTTCATGATATCTAGCCTAGATTAGCTCATTTCATGCATTGTACATTTTCAATTTTGCATTCCCAACACATCATTTTTAGATCATTGCATAGTGTAATCAGTCATTTACCTTCTTTGAAATCTTACAATTGCATTGTGCTTTCTGCCTTTACATTTCATTTTAAGTTTACTTAAATTTTGTTACATTTTACATAGCATTCATTATACTTGTGGATAACATTATATTATTTTCATTTTCAGCATTAGTTCCTAAATCATTTAAATCAGAAAATGAAAACAACACTTTAACAACATCACATGCACCCACTCACAAACTTAGAGATAGTGAACCCTTTCGTTGTGATGACTTAGACATGTTATATCAAGCCCTTGATGACTTCATCTCTTCTAACTCATCCTCTAAATCTTTAACCGATGAGGATATACACATTGATAATCATGATGCTCATACTTGGTCTTCTCCTGATATCTCTCACATCGGTGACTAAGGTATCTTAGTGAAAGAAGACACAACCATTGAAGATCATGATGGTATTTCTTGTCTTCCTCATCCTCCCCTTTTGAAAAACATTAAACCACAAGAAAAATATAACATCTTCCCCTTACCTAGTCTCTGTAACCATGACCCTCAAACGTTTTCTTCTCATATCCCTCCTCGATGCCAAGATGATAGGTTTGTGTTAGAAGATACACCTATTATAAGTCATGAGAAACTTGACCCTACCTTCCCTAATGCTCCTCCCCTTTGGGATGAGCATTTTTAAAATCATAGTGGTCCTTCTCTTGATACCTCCCCTCCTTATGATGAAGCTAGTGATGAACCTCTTCCAAGCCCTCCTACTAAGATGGATTGTATGGAACAAGAGAATGGGATCTTTGACAATCAAATAGATCCTTCCTCTCCTCATAATCCCATCATTGATCATTTCCTTAATAATATTATGCCCTTACAAGAATATGTGGAGCCTATATTAGAATCTCCTTCCCTAAGTGATGTTAATATTATTCAAACTCAACTCATCCTTTACCCTCCTTCAACCAAACCTAAACCTAAATTTACCCTCTACCCACCTACCCATAATGTGTTGTAGCAACTAAGTCAAGATACCATTGCTCATACACATTACACTAGAAACAATTTGTGTTCCCAAAAACCAACCTCAAAACCCTTACCTTCCTCCCCTCCCATCTTACTTGTTGCCCCTCACCTAAAGTCAATCCTTAGGGAGTATGAGCTTGTTGATCAACTAATAAATACTACTACTAAAATATATTTATGGGTCCTTATTCAAGCCTCCCCTCACTCTCACAACATTATGCAAGAAGCCTTATTAAAAAATATTGTCCCTTCTAATGTACAAACAAATGATATAGCAGCTATGATTCAAGGCTTGAATACTGACATTTTTTTCCACCAAAGTGAGCTCCCTCCTTAGGATGTGCAACAAGTTGAAGCCTTCATGATCATATCTCAATACAAATGCATAAGGATGAAGCGAACCCTTGTTGACAATGGCTCTACTGTTAATGTGTGTAGTGTCAACCTCTTGGATCAGCTCCATATTGATAAATCAACCATTCAACCTACCTCCTTATCTATCACTAGATTTGACAGTGTAGGACAATAGATGCTTGGTTTGATCACTTTTCCTCTTACGATTGGATTTGCCACATTAGAAACATTTATCCATGTTATGCTTAATGATCTTTCCACTAACCTCATTTTAGGTAGGCCATGGATTCATGCAATGAATGGAATTCCTTCCACTCTTCATAGTAATATGAAGTATATCTACAACAACAAGGTGTACACACTCGACACTGATCTTGACCCTTATAGTGTCTTACAACTCGAACAAAAAAATCCAAACCCTTCACTACTTCGACACCAACCAAACAAGCAGAACCCGCACAGCCAAAGTCCTTAGACAATGATTGGGGTTCCTTAAAATTCACACCTCCTTTACTAGGAGAATCCAAGACCACAAGAAAACACTCTCCAAAGGGCAACACAAGACTTGGTTGATTCTTCGAAAGAATCCACCTCACCTACTTTAGCCACCAGTGTAAACAACAAACCCTCAATCGACCCAAAAAAGCTAAAAAAATCTCTATGGAAAAGGTTATGAGATCATGAAATAACTTGGCTAGAGTGGAAAAGGTTGTGGTGCTCATGATCGCGGTATCTGCAACCCTATCGAGCCTCCCACACAAACAACCAATCATGGTCTTGGATTTTGTCCATCATCAAAATCATCAAACTTTCACCTCCTCCCAACGCTACCTCAAATCACCATTCTAAACCAACCTTCACAAGTTATCCTTTGACACCAACAAAGGACTCTTTTCTTAAAGCTAATATCATCTCGCAACCCACTCATGATTCGTATTTTACACACTCCTCCAAAGGAGTATACAAAATCTCATAATCTATAGTCCCTTGTGTAAGTATGACATCCTATACTAAACAAGACACTTATTTTTTTCCAACCAAAGGAACACCTTCTCTCCTCAATCAAGAGGGTATCTTGTTGAGACTCCTCCAAGATCACTTGATCTCCCTTCCTCCTAGAACTTGAAATAAATGTTCTAACAAACATTCCTTTTGTGCTTACTACTGAGTTCATGGTCATAAAACTAATGAGTGTAAGGCCTTGAGTAGTAAAATTCAACATCTTAAGGAGCTTGGTTCTCTCCCTTATATAGGAGCATCTCATTCCTCTAATTGGCCATGATTTTTTATCTACCTTACCTTCCCTCAATCCTTTCGATTAACTCTTGTCCTGCAGTAAGTGGGGGCAAGGGGTTAGTTAGCCTATTTCCTTGTATGTCACTTGTCGATGTCTCTTTTGACTGGTTGTTAACCTTTCATGAACATATAAGAGCAATCTTGGGATTTGGATGACTTGTCTTATGTTGACTGGCATGTCACATACACTCCTTCTCATGACACAACTTTTCAAAAACATATGACTTGGCATAGGGCTTTCTGAACAAGTTCTCATGTCTTCCTCTTCTTCTACTTTAAAGCAATTTCTCACAGAACGGTGTGTAGCAATTCCTTTAAAGTGGGTGAATACATCACCACTCACATTTTCATTGTGCAATCTTCTTTTTCCTATGATCCTTTCTCTTGGAAACATTAGGTACAATGTTTCTTAGGATGATACATTTTTATTTTTCCTCTTTTGCATACAAGATGAGTACATTTGCACTTTTCCTCTCTTGGACACATTACGCATAATGTTCCTTAGGTTGAGACATCACATAAAAAAAATAAAAATCCCTTTGAACAACGTCATTTCAAACATCATTTTCTTTTGTGGTGCCTTATCAAGGTTCTCAAGAGTTATAACTTGGGTATGGTTTAAGCGGGAAGCCCAAGGGTATGTGTCAGATGATCATAAAAAAAACTAGGCCCTTAAGTGACGATGAAAATTTAGAAAATAAAAGTTAGGCAATTTGACATAAAAATTTGAATAAGTTATCTATATTATTTAAAAAATATGTAAGAATAGAATCTATAGGAAATTGAATGTAGTTTCTAAACTATTAGGTTTATTTTTTTTTTTTTAAAATCTATTCGGTGAAAATTTGAAATTTCAATGTAGTATTACTTAAATTTGAGGGAAAAAATAAGAAGTAGGTGTCTTTCTAAACACCCTACCCAAAATAAAATGATAATGTATTTATTATAAGATTTTAGATATAAGTAGAGGACTCGTGTCGCAATGTGATGCATATTTTTTGTAATTTTTTTCCAGGTAAATAATTAATTATGAATTGTTTATTTGAACTTTTAAAAAATATAAAAAATTGTATGCCTGACCACCTTAACTAGGTCAAAACTTCATGAAACTCAATTTTTTTTAAATCCTATAGTATGTGAAGCATACAATGTGATGCATGTTTCATATTCAAAAAAAGTGATACTGTTTGAAAGCTATAGATGTTTTTCGATTAGCCTATCAATAAGGACTTTAGTCGTAACTCCAATAGAAAATAAATAATAATTGTTTATTAAATTCAAAGTAAAGCATAATTTATATTGGTGGAAAGATAAGAATCTCCTTTAAAAACCTTTTTCGTTTCATCAATTTTGGGTTAAAAAAAAGTCATCAGCCACATGGGCCATCATATAACTTACATATCACCACTTTTTGGCCCATCATGATCCTACACATACCCCCAACAAGTGGCATGACTTTCCCCATAGCCACCTTTTTGAGTACATACTAGTCATGTGTATGTTTCTCACCTTTTGGGACAACTCACCCCATAGACGACCTGATGTTTTATGGCCCCAAAGTGAGCACATTATCTTTATATTTGTACAAACAGCCTAGATCCGATCCACAACTAGCTGGACAAATTTTTGAAGCTTGATCCAACCTTTTCACCTTTCTCTTTCTCTTCATTCTAGTCTACATCATTGCATGATCATGTATCTCGTTTTGCTGCAATGCATTCACCCTTGAATGTTTTTTCTTAAATTGATGTCGACTTGACTTAGAATCTCAAATCCTTGAGGGCTTGACTACCTCCTTCATCTTTCTCGTTCTTCATCTTTTTCATTCTTCATCATCTCACTAAAGTGGGGGCTAAATGTGTCACCAAAAAGTGTAGCCTTTGACACTTTTCACTCATTTGGACTCTTGCCTATTGATTTTGGACATTTTGGACCTCTTTTTCCCCCTTTCCAAGCCTTGTGTCAGAGTGTTGTAAGGTGTTGTAAAACATTTTCACACTCTCCTAGGATTTTCATTACTAAATTAACCCTTTCTTATGCTATAATGACCTCTTAATACACATATAAGTCTTATCTTACTGATTTTTCATGAGACAATCCCAACAAAAAATTATAATCACATTTAAATCCCCAAAAACCAATTAAAATTGCCTAGGTGGACTAGGTTGCCACCTTGGGCAACCTAATCCCATGTGGCATAAAAATTTAAATAAACTCAATTTATTTCAATATTTTGTCTCTAAAGCCCTAAGGTCATCCTGTATGTTGTTATTTCAAGAAAATTAGGGAATAACTTCTATAAATAAGGGTTTTCCCCCTCATTTTGCACCTAACAAGTCTCATTTCTCACCTTCACTCAATCTTCTCAAGCACTCATCCACTATTCTTCTCAAGCAAGCTAGGGTTTCTACATTCTAGGTATTCAAGCGTCGAAACCTCCATTGCTACAACTCAAGACCATTCATAATGGCAAGGTATTAGCTCCACCATTTCATTTGATTTGATTATCTAAAAGGGGATTTATGAAGGCAGGCCACCATACTCTAACAATCAACATTTCTTCTTATCTTTTTGTTTATTTGCAGATTTAGGTATTTTGTAGGTTTGGAAATCATTCAAGAGTGAATTGAAGACTTGTTGGAGACACCTCCTCGTTGGATAGGTCAATAATCTATAGAAAAAGACACCTACAAACTAGATTTTGCAGTTTCAGATCTAAGTACCTCAAGAAGCAAAAAGTGTAGACCGAGATCTCCAAACTCCACTTTCAGACTTCTCAAAAGGCTAGAAGGGACTAGGTTACCATTAGTTGTGACCTAGTCCCACCATACATTCATTTTAGAGTTTTCTGGAGATTTGGATGCCCTTTTGGCAAAAAGGGTTTCCTATATCTATTTTCACAATAGAAGGACTAGGTCACCCAGAATGACGTAAGTGTCCCAATGGACCTATGCATTACATTCTTTAAGTTTCCAGACCTCCATCCCATCCCTCTTTATCCTCTAGGTGCACACCTTCCTTTCCCTTCATTTTTGTTACATTTTGTTTACACTTCTTAGGTCATTTACATATCATAGTGTGTTTTCTAGCATCTTTTACATTCGAACAGTTTGCATCTAATAGTTAGTTTATTTCATTAATTTACAATATTTAGGGCTCTCCACATACATCATTTTAAGCCCCTAACCCACTTTTTATGAACACCAAAAAAACGCTTAGTGTGAAAGAGAGCCATTCTTCCAAAGTTAGCTCCTCGGTGAAAAATCCTACAAGCTCATTGGGGAATCCTCTTTCGCTACATTATTTTTGGTGGTTCACCTAGAACTACACATAACATACAAGAAGAGGGAAAAATGGTTGTGGGGTTAGAGAATAGGGTTTTTCCTTGATGAAATGCCTTGTTGGTAATTAAACCTTGAAATGAAAGCAAATTTAATGCGAAAATGATGAATGAAAAAAGGTAACGTTACAACTCACCAAACCCTAGAAATAAAGTGTTGCAATTATTCTTGAAATGGTTGAAATGGATGTGGTTCTTGACTCTTGCTTGATGTTGATAGATCTTGAATGCAATGCTTTCTTCGATCATGAACTCTACATCACAATTGTGAGCACAATAAAAAACATGGAGAATGTGATCTTTAGCATATGATTGATGCTTGAATAATTCTCTTGAATGCTTGATAATATACCCCTAAAAACCTTGAATACTCTTGCTAAAATTCTCTTGTCAACTTGATTTTCTATAAGGATGCTCTCACAGAAGTCTTAGGTGAAAATGAGTGAAAGAACTTTGTATAAATATACTGAATTATGCAAGAATTCCCAAAATTGCAACACTACAAGCCGACATTGGATCTTGGAGAATAAAATCTCAACAAAGATTTAAATTAAATTTGATTTTGAGTTAAATGGGACTCATTTGCCACCCTGGGTGAATGGGTCCCACCTGAGGGGACCCATTCACCCAAAATGAAAAATGAGTCCCACCTTAGGAATTTGATTTGGTTTTCGATGTTTTGATGTTTTGAATGCTTTTTGTCAGGATTATAATCCTAAATAATACACATAAATAAGGCTTGTGGATGCAAAATGGGGCCAATTAAAGCATAAGAAAGCCCAATTATTAATGACAAGCCTAGAGGAATTTGAAAGTGTGTTACAACACTTTACAACACACCAAATAATGAAAGGTTAATGTAAATTATGATTGAAATTATGTACAACTTATTATGCTTAGTTAATTGATAAAACCCTAAGAAAGTGTGAGAGTGTGTTACAACACTTTACAACAAATTTACAAGGTACCATTAATTTACATTAGTTCACAAGGTCCCAAGACCTAATGTGAATATTTTATCCACAATACAACACTAAATTAGCACAACATTAAGCCAAACTCTACAAGAAGGACCCAAATGAGTGTGAATATGTCAAAGGACCCTTTTTTCGACACTATATTTAGCCCTGACTTTAGTGACAGGAGAAACTTGCTTCAAACTCACACTAAAGTAGACAAACACAGTTCAGTAGGGGTTCCATTGTACCAATTCTTGCAAGATGATACAAAAACAATCAAGAGAGATGATCAAGTCCCTGGGATCAAGATCCCATGGCAAACCAACATAAGCATAAGGGAACATAAATGAAAAATGATGTAAAGAATAGCGACAATTCCAATCATACAATTCCAAATATGGAAAAGAAGTAAAATAAATAAAAGAGAATTTCATATCAATCTTCGACTGTTTGTCAATCGTGAGGTGGATCAAATGTAGGTTGTTTTTCTAAAAAATGTATACTCACTATGAGGCGATGAAACTCCTAGTTTTCCATCAAGTGAGAAGTCCTAACAGGTGAGAAACATACACTCATGGCTAGTATGTACTCACACACACATGCAAGTTGCTATGGGAAAATTCATGCCTTGGATTGGGCTTCCCACTCAACCATACCAAATTTATACCTCCTGATAACTTTAATAAGGCACCACACAAAATAATTTTTGAGCTTCAGGAGACAAGTAAAAATTTGTATGCTTGGAGCTCATGAACAAACAAGATGCCTCTATAGGCATGCAAGTTGTATTATTAAAGGTGACCATATAACAATAAATGAAAAATGAAAAAATAAAAAAAAATTAAAGGATTATTTCTTAGTTCATGTGAGGTCTTTAACTTAGGGAACATTATGCCTAATGTCTCCAAGAGAAGACCAATCAAAGAATAGAATATTCGCAACTTAGGGGATGTAGTGTGTCACATCAATCCACTAAGACGAATGTACTATGCTAAGAGAGATCATCCCCATAAAGGGCATCACACCCAATGTCATCCAAAAAGTTAAAAACACATCATATAAAGCAAGAAGGCTGCACCAAGAACCATAAAAAAGAGACTACAAAATAATAATGCCAATGTATGCCCCCACTTTAAAGAAATTGTTAAACACAATATTGTGACAAGTTACTTTGAAGTAGCAAATGAAAAATGCAAATAAGAAGAAAAAAATGAGAGTCAACTTGGAAATCCCTATGCCAAGTCATATGTTTTCAAGTAAGGCCATGTCATGTGAGAGAAAAGAAAAGAGAAGGGTTGCCCCCAAAATGAAAACACCAAACACATAAGGGATATATGGATTTGGGGTCAATATGTTCTTTGCTTCAATGTATTTAAGGTGTTCAAAATGTCATCATCCCCCAAATACACTTAGAACTTGAAAAATGACACAAAGAGAGTGAAAACAAAGAAAAACCTTTTGGGTCAACATGCAAGAAACATTTGGTGTCTTGATGCCTTACGTCATCCCCAAAATGAAATCATAAGAAAAAAATAAATATGAAATGAAAAAGGAAACGGAAAAAAAAATACTTTTAGGTCAAAATGAAGGAGACATAAATGTCTCGATGCCTTGCATCATCCCCAAAAGGAAAACACAAGAAAACGATAAATATGAAAATTGAAAGTGATGTGTGGCATAGATAATAATGAAGGTACAAATAGAGGAATACCACAAAGAGTGAGAAAATAGAATGTCATTGGGGATCACATCACGCACATGCAATCACACAAAAGAAAAATGAAAATATAAAAAGCTAGTAAGGAAAATATGAGTCAACCTATGAGCAAGTCATCCGCCTCCCAATCTTAGTATGTATAAGTGAAAGGGGAACAACAAACCCAAGGGACAAGGAAAAATGCATTACTAGGACAAGGCTATCAACTTCATGCCCCCACTGAGTGTGAGACAACAATGAGTCGAGCTATGTGATGGGAAAGGTCATGTAACAGTGAGAAGAGGAATCTTCTACAACTATTACATGACAAGCGTGGGGACAAGGCTAGGCAATCACCTAATGGCATTCATTTCCATCAAAGTGAAAGTTCTTTAATTTTAATTGGAATACACAACACTCCTCGATACTATGTTCGAGAACTCAATGATATGCACAATGTGGGACCTTAGCATCCTTAGGATAGAGGACTAATCTATTCATCAAAGACAATGTTATGAATTATTTGTTGACAAGAAGTAGTTTTTGTTCAATTTCAGGTGGTGGGTGAGGAGGTTGTAGTTTTTTTAACTTGTATGGATTTTTATGTTTGCCAGATTCACCAACTTCTCTAGTTGAAGGTTGCAGAGGAGGATTTGAGGATGTCCTCTCATTGTTATGAATCATTGGTTGTTCTTTAGGAATAAGAACATTCAAATTGAGATGATGATATAAGATAACCATACCATCACTGTGAAGCCTTACATATTCTTTAGGAACATGCTTGTTGAGAGGGGGATCTCGATATCCTATCTCATTTGTATTTTCCTTAGCTGGTATTTTTTTCTAGGAGTTAATGAATTTCATGTTCACTTGCTGTGTCACACCCTTAATTGCTCAAGATTGTGAAACCTTTCCATATGTTTCTTGAAGATTCATGAGAATGTTTGTGATATTTTTATCATAAAAGCGTTGAGTTTTTATTTTCCTAGAGGAACTAGGTTCACCTATTGTAGGGAACTTACGCTCAAATTTTTTTTTGGGATGCAAATAACCAAACATCTCAAGAGGTGGTATGGTAGGAGGTTTTGGTTGGTTCATGGATGGACAAAAGGATGTGTTAGCCTCAAGTTTATTAATATAATCATTTAAGAACCTATTCATGCTATTATCATCTTCTCTAATGATGTCAATCACGAGGAGGACATGCATTAGGATTTGAGTGAGAATGAGTGAGTTCGATGTCATTAGACTCATTTCCAAAGGAACAACAAGAAACATCCACTAAGGATTTTAATGACATCCAGAGCTTGCTAAAGCACATATCCATGATGCAAATTTTAGATTCTAGACTATGCAACAATGTTGTCAATGTAGTTTTCATTTTTAAGCCATGCACAAGATGAATGAATATAATCTAAATGCAATGAAATGAAAAAATTGGAAGCAGAAACTGAAAGCCAATAACAAAAAATAAAAACCCAGAATCTAAACTATAGATGATAGAAAATGTAGTGCAAAATATGCAAAGGGACTAATTCGCCCAAAGTGGTGAATGAGTCTAGGTGCTAATTTTTTAGAATTTTTTTAGAATTTTTGAATTGAATTTTATGTTTTTTATGTTTTTTGATGCAAATCTAAGATGCAAATGTAGAATTTTATTGATTTTCAATGAAATTAAATGCAATAACGCAAGATAAATGATCTTTACACTAATGCAAGAATTGAAACCCTAGAATGCAAATTAACTAGTGCAAGATCTAATACAATGTTAATGCAAGCTAAATCTAGGATTTAAATGCATTCCAAATCAAAATTATGATGCTCTAAAGTCAATTTCACCAAAAAAAAATGATGAAAATTGTGTGACCTCCCTCTAGGGCTTCTAGGGTTTTGGACCTAAAAAGAGAGGTCAATTTTTTTCTTGGGCATTTCACTCAAGAAAAACCCTCGAGATTTCAATGCAAAGGAGATTGAAATCTTGAAAAGGGAATATTGCAGGGTATTGAATGATTCAAATGAGGGGTTAAACAACAAGTGTAAACTTGGAAAAGATGTTTGAAAACACAGTGTAGTATGGAAAATGACCTAGAAAGATAAAACAAAATGGAGAAAAAGGCTATGGAACTAAAAGTGTGCACCTAGAAGATTGAATAAGGTAGAATGGAGATTTGGATCACTAAAAAATCTATTCTTTATGTTGACTAGGACTCATTCGCCAAGTTGGGTTAATCAGTCAAGTTTTTGGGAAAATGTGCAAGAACACGTGTAGACATGCAAAATTGGCATCATCCATCTAATATTAAATAAATCAAATTTATTTAATTAAATTACTAATGCATCAATTTCCTCCCATTTGATTTAAATAAATCCAACTAGGTAAGTCAAAAGTGAAAATCAGCTAATCTTCATCTTAATTAATCAAATCATGATTAATGCTAATCATAATCACTTCAATTCCCTAGATTTTTCCACTTGCACAATAAATCAATTTATTTGATTTCTTATGTCTTCTAATTACTTTCAAAAGGGCATCAAGATGGAATATTCTTCCAAATTTCAAAATCCCTCCAAATGGCTTGTCCCCTCCAACTTGGCATTAACTCCTCTTACATTGTTTCTTACATGTCTCCTAGTTGGCATTTAAGACTCTTTTTTCTCCCTCCAAAAAGCCAACTTTCAAATTTCAAATCAACCTTATATCATTTATTGTGCACATTCATCAAAATGTGCTCAAGCTTCCTCCATTCACATCTTGGCATATGGCAGTTGGCCATTGGATGTTGAATGATCCCACATTCATACATTTTGCCTCTTTTTCTCTCAATCTCATCTATAAATAAAAGGTCTTTCTTCTCATTTTGGACACAACTTGATACACATTCATCTTGATCATCATCTTGTGTCTTGTTCATCATATCACATAGCATCTTCAAAGGCATTGCATCCATAATCCAAGAGCTTATCAAGGGTTGGGAAAGAGCTAATTTTCATATCAAAGTAGCACCAATGCACTATGGGATAGGTTTGAACATACTTCACATGCTTTCATTAGTCTCTAGTATTTTAGTGTTTTATTTGCATTATTTAGTATGATTCAATATTTCATAGAGATGCTAGTTTTACATTCTTTAACTAGACTAACAATACTAATGTGGTTCATTGTTTTCAGTTTATGGAAATTAGTGTCTACATACTGTTGAGAAATTATGTCTCAACTTCCAGCTTGAAGTCCTCGTTTTCATGCCTTGGTCATTTTGTGTTGTTTGCAAAGTTCTAGCAGAGGCGAAACCGGAATGGAACTTGGCATTGTTCTGTTTGCCTAAGTTTCAGGTTTCTATTCTCGTTCCGACTCTGCTTCCTACTATCTGTTTCTTCTCGCTTTGTTTCACAGGTTCTAGTGGAGGTGGAACCAGTTTTGGAAGTTGGCAATGTCCATTTGCCAGGTTCCTGTTTCAGTTTTTGTTCTGACTCCTGCTTTTACGATCTAGTTCCTCTGGATGTTTGGATTCTCCTCGGGGTGTTTTCCTTTGCCTTGTCCTAGTTCTCGATTGTTGTTTCTTGCAGTTGGCGGAGGTGGAACCAAAACTGGATTGGTTCCTGATCTTGGACTTTTTTGGTGGAGTCTTGTTTTCTGTTCTTGTTCTGACTCTAACTCCGACTCTAGTCTTTTGTGTTCCCATCTTGGTTTGACCCCGGTTGACTTACCCCAGTCAGAACTATTTCCGATGAGTTCCCCTTTGCCGTGGGCGGACGCGGGACCGAATTAGTTCCTGAACTTGTAATTTTAGTGGAATCACGTTTCGACTCCAGTTCCATCTCCAACTCCGACTCCGGCAGTATGTATTTTTGGTGGAGTCCTATTTCGACTCCTATTCCGACTCCGGCTCCAACAGTGTTAGAAATGACTTGAAGTCTTGGTCATGCCCGATGTCTGTTTGACCGTTTTGGTTGCTCTGTCAGCTGCGATTGCTGATGGGTCTTGGACACATGGCACCTGGTTGAATAGTGATTGGATGGATACCAAGATAGTTATTGTGGCAGTTGCATTTGTCAACGCTCAACCATTTTGAGTAATGGCTTTGAATGCAAAGTCGGCTCGTTGCAGGAAATTTGTTAGATCCGACCAGTTGCATGATTTGAGGATGGACTTCATTGCTCTTCTGAGTCAGTTACATATGTATGAGAGATATGTTATTTCTCAGAAGTTAGACAAGTTAAGTTTGAGTCATGAGTTGCAGAGCAAGTTGAAGTTGCGAGCTGAAGAACAAGAAGGACATGAATTCTTGAAGAGGGTTTCGAACTGTATGTTGTGAAAACATTGTAATAGTGAATCTGAAACTCTCTAGGTGATTGTGAGCTGAACAAAAAAATCTGGATATTGTATGTAATTGATTCATTACTGTAATACAATAGATTTGACTTTGTGTGGTGGGTTTTTTATCAGAAAGGGTTTTCCCCCACAAATACTGTGTCATCTTTGTTTGCTTATCTTTCTAGTTTCTCATTGCCTTGATTGTATGCATCTCTATAAGTTTTGAAACTATTAGTTTTTTGTTTTTGCTTCTCTCCCCTAAAGTAAAGGTGTTAAGGGAATGTATTCTGCACTGTTGGGTCAGTAGATCCACATTCTTTTCCCTTCAAAGTGGTATCAGAGATTGGCCAGTTCGTGTTATCCTTGCTAGGGAAAATTAGTGTTTTGCACTAATACTGTTTTAGTGGGAGTCTTGCATTGTTAAACTTGTTTCTGTTGTGAGATGGTGAGTACATCTGATAGGATAGATATTGAGAAGTTTAATGGCAGCAACTTTGAGTTATGGAAACTCAAGATAGAAGACTTGCTTGTGCATAGAGACCTCTGGATTGCAGTGTCTGGAACTAAGCCACAATTTACGACCCAAGAAGCTTAGGATCTTGCTGATAGAAAAGAAAGAGGATTGATAAGACTAAGTCTAGCTAATTCTGTGATCTTGAATGTTCATGAGGAGACGTCTATAGTTGCTTTGTGCAAGAAGCTTGGTGATATTTACCAAAGAAAATCTCTAGTAAAAAAGTTATTCCTGAGAAAGAATTTGTACTCCTTGAAGATGGACAAAGGTGCATCTATTGCAGATCATCTAAACTCATTTAATATGAGTGTTACTCAACTGACATCTATAGGTGTAAAGATTGAGAAGGAGGATCATTGCATGCTCCTGTTGTGTTCGTTACCTGACAATTGGGATCATCTTGTGATGGCTATTAGAAGCACAACCATTGCTTTCAAGACTGATGATGTGGTTGCTTCACTTCTGTCTGAAGAAATGTGAAAGAAATCTTTTGAGATGGCCAAAGATGCTCTTTTTGTTTGAGGTAGAACAAAGGAGAAAGGCAAGAAGAAAGACAACAAGTTGAAATCCAAGTCTAAAGGGAGATCAAAGTCTCCTGGTAAAAAGTTCAAGGTAAAGAGTTGGAACTGTGGGCAACCTGGTCATATCAGGAAGGACTACAAGGACAAGAAGAAGAAGAATGCTTCTGACAATGAATCTTCTCAAAGTGATGTAGATGCCTTCATTGCAACAGCCTTGACAACTCAGGTATCAGATGATGTCTGGTTGGTTGATTCAGGTGCTTCTTTTCACATGAAATCCAATAGAGATTGGCTCTCAAAGTATGAGAAGTATGATGGTGGAAAGGTATACTTGGCAAGTGATTCAATGCTGGAGATTGTTGGCAGAGGAAGGGTCAGAATTCAATTTCCTGATGGGAGAGTCAAAGGAATTGGTGGTGTTCTTCACATCCCAGGTTTGGCTCGAAATCTTCTTTCTGTTAGTAAGTTAAATGATGCTCGTGTAGAAGTTTCTTTTTCTAATAAGGGATGCAAAATGGCTAGAGGTACAATGGTGTTAGCTAAGGGTGTTCGTACTGACACTCTCTACAAGCTAGATGCATGACCTGTTCTTCGAAATAGTGTCTCTGTAAAGTCATGTATTTCTGCACCTATAGAGAAAGATGAAGACTCTTCACTGTCTACAAATGCTTTGGAGGTAAAACTCCCAGCAAAGAAGACTATGTTATGGCATCATAGACTTGGTCACATTGGTGAGAAAGGTTTAAAAACCTTGAAAAAAAAAAACCGTGTAGAAGGGCTTGATGATTGTAACCTTGAGTTTGATTTCTGTGAACATTGTATCTATGGAAAGCAACACCATGTTTCTTTCTCCTCTAGTCCTCACAAATCTTCTGGTATACTGGATTATGTTCATTATGATGGTTCAGTTAATGTTCCTTCATTATCGAAGTCTAGATATTATGTTTCTTTTATTGATGACTATTCGAGAAGGGCATTTGTATACTTTCTTAAAAGTAAATCAGAAGTGTTCAGTCGATTTCAAGAGTTCAAATCTTTGGTTGAAAATCAGACTGGAAGGAAAATAAAGTGTTTAAGGATAGACAATGGAGGTGAGTTTTGTTCTACAGATTTTGAAAGGTATTGCACTGACCATGGAATTAAAAGGCACAAGACAGCCCCCTACACTCCACAGCAAAATGGAGTTGCTAGGAGGTTGAATAGGACACTGATAGAAAAGGCAAGGAGTATGCTGAGTGGTGCTGGTTTGGAGTAGAAGTTTTAGGCTGAGGTTGTTGCTACAGCATGTTATTTGATTAATAGATCTCCTTGTTCAGCACTTGTTGATAAGACACCTTTGGAAGCATGGTCAGGTAAGAAACCCTCATTAAGGCATGTTCGGGTCTTTGGCTGTGAGGCATATATTCATGTGTCAAATGAAAAGAGATCAAAGTTGGATAACAAGGCTATGAAATGTATTCTCATCAGCTATGGAGTTTGTGTGAAAGGATACAAGCTTTGGAACCCTGTTACTGAGAAGGTTTTGTATAGCAGAAGCATGATATTTCGTGAACTGAAACCTCTAGTAAGTGATCAACAGCCTGAGACAAATCAGAGTGATAAGGAGAAGGATGCAGTTGAGATTCCCCAAACTCCAGAAAGGGAAGAGTCGCATGGTGTACCTGAGATTGAGGAGAGTTCAAGAAGCTCTAGAAGTTCTAATGATAAAGAACAACCTCAGCTTCTAAGGAGATCTACACGAGAAAGAAGGCAACCAAAAAGGTATGGTTTCTCTATGTTAGATTCAAATTGTGCTTATGCCTTAATTACCAGCACTGATGAACCTAGGATTGTGAAAGAAGCAATCAGCATGGCTAATTCAAAGTCATGGCTAGAAGCCATGAATGAGGAGATTGATTCCTTGAAAAAGAATGATACCTAGAAGTTTGTACCACTGCCTAAAGGGAAAAATCCTGTTGGCTACAAGTGGATATTCAAAAGGAAGATAGGCCTTGATGGCAGTGTGGAGAAGTATAAGGCACGACTGGTTGCAAAGGGTTTTTCCCAAGTTGAGGGAATTGATTATGGAGAGATCTTTTCCCTTGTAGCAAAGCTAACATCCATCAGATTTTTGTTGTCATTGGCAGCTGTGTATGACTATGAAATTGAGCATATGGATGTGAAGACAACGTTTCTCCATGGTGAGCTGGAAGAAGAAATTTACATGTCCTATCCTGAGCATTTTGTTGAAAGAGGTAAACAAAATTTGGTTTGCAAGTTAAATAAATCCCTCTATGGTCTAAAGCAATCTCTTAGAATGTGGTACCAGAAATTTGACACCTTTGTGTTGTCAATTGGGTTTGTTAGATCAAAATTTGATCATTGTATTTATTATAAATGTGAGAATGATCATGTGCTTGTTATTACTCTGTATGTGGATGACATGTTATTCATTGGTAATAGCAAGGCAATGATTTCTGATCTTAAAACTCAGTTGTTTGCTAAGTTCGAAATGAAAGATCTTGGAGCAGCAAGGTACATTCTTGGGATAGAGATAACCAGGGATAGAACAAGCAAAAAGCTTTGGGTCAGTTAGATTAAGTATGTGAAAACCATTCTAGAGAGGTTCAGCATGATTGATTGCAAGCAGCTAGTTGTTCCAATCATGCTAGGATTGAAACTATTTGCTGAAGACTGTCCAAAGTCTATTACTGAGATGGAGGACATGACCAGTGTGCCTTATACAAGTGCAATAGGTAGTTTGATGTATGCTATGGTCTACACATGACTAGACATTGCCCAAGCAATGGGAGTCCTAAGCCATTTTATGGAAAATTTAGGGAGATCACATTGGGATGCTATAAAGAGAGTGTTCAGGTATTTGAAGGGTACGTCAGATTATGCTTTGTGTTACCATGGCAATATGGTTGCATCACAAAGGGCTCTTTGCATTCAGGGATATGTTGACTCTAATTGGGCAGGGGACATTGATAGCAGAAGATCCACCAGTGGATACACTTTCATGCTTAATGGTGGAGCAATCAGTTGGATGAGCAAGCGACAAGTTGTAGTTGTTTTATCCATGATAGAGGCAGAGTACATGGCAACAACTCATACTTGCAAGGAGGTAGTGTGGTTGAGGCATTTGTGTTCAGACATAATGCTGAGTAGATTTCAATCTACTATGACAGTCAAAGTGCCATTTGTTTGGCAAAGAATCCGACCATGCCAGGACCAAGCACATAGATGTGCAATATCACTTCGTGAGGGATATGGTTGAAGATGGAAAGGTTAGTATGGATAAGGTTGACACCTTGAAGAATGTTGCAAATGCCTTGGCAAAGCCGGTTAGCACAGACAAGTTCAGACGGTGCACAGAATCGATGAGCCTTTGGGCCTATGATAGACAGTAAGGTTTGATGTTTTGAGGAAGCTGGAAGTGTTCACCAAGTGGGAGATTGTTGAGAAATTATGTCTCAACTTCCAACTTGAAGTCCTCATTTTCATGCCTTCGTGATTTTGTGTTGTTTCCAAAGTTCTGGTGGAGGCGGAACTGGGATAGAACTTGGCATTGTTCTATTTGCCTAAGTTCTGGGTTTCTATTCTCGTTCTGACTCCGCTTCCTACCCTTTGTTTCTTCTCGCTTCGTTTCGCAGGTTCTAGCGGAGGCAGAACTAGTTTTGGAAGTTGGCAATGTCCGTTTGCCAGGTTCCTATTTCAATTTCTATTCTGAATCCGAGCCTGACTCCTACTTTTATGATCTAGTTCCTCTGGATGTTTGGATTCTCCTCGGGGTGTTTTCCTCCGCCTTGTCCTGGTTCTAGATTGTTGTTTCTTGTAGTTGGCGGAGGCGGAACCGAAACCGGATTGGTTCCTGATCTTGGACTTTTTTGGTGAAGTCTTGTTTTCTATTCCTATTCTGACTCCCACTCCAACTCTAGTCTTTTGTGTTCCCATCTTGGTTTGACCCCGGGTTGAATTACCCTGGTCAGAACTATTTTTGATGAGTTCCCCTTTGCCGTGGGCGGACGCGGAACCGAATTGGTTCCTGAACCTGTAATTTTGGTGGAGTCATGTTTTGACTCTAGGTCCCTCTTCGACTCCGACTTCAACAGTATGTATTTTCGGTGGAGTCCTGTTTCGACTATGGCTCCAGCAGTGTTAGAAATGACTTGAAGTCTTGGTCGCGCCTGATGTTTGTTTGACCATTTTGATTGCTCTGTCAGCTACGATTGCTGATGGGTCTTAGACGTGTGGCACCTAGTTGAATAGTGATTGGACGGATACCAAAATAGTTATTGTGGTAGTTGTATTTGTCAACGAAGGGTGGTGAGCTCAACCGTTTTGAGTAAGGGCTTTGAATGCAAAGTCGGCTTGTTGCAGGAAATCTATCAAATCCGACCAGTTGTGTGATTTGAGGATGGACTTCATTGCTCTTCTGAGTCGGTTACATATGCATGAGAGATATGTTATTTCTCAGAAGTTAGACAAGTTAAGTTTGAGTCGTGAGTTGCAGAGCAAGTTGAAGTTGCGAGCTGAAGAACAAGAAGGATGTGAGTTCTTGAAGAGGGTTTCGAACTGTATGTTGTGAAAACATTGTAACAGTGAATCTGAAACTCTCTGGGTGATTGTGAGTTGAACAAAGAAGTCTGGATATTGTATGTAATCAATTCATTACTATAATATAATAGATTTGACTTTGTGTGGTGGGTTTTTTACCTGAAAGGGTTTTCCCACGTAAATACTATGTCATCTTTGTTTGCTTATCTTTCTGGTTTCTCATTGCCTTGATTGTATGCATCTCTATAAGTTTTGAAACTTTTAGTTTTTCATTTTTGCTTCTCTCCCCTGAAGTAAAGATGTTAAGGGAATGTATTCCGCACTGTTGGGTTAGTAGATCCGCATTCTTTTCCCTTCACATACTAACAGATCTATGTTATGAAATGATAAAAATGTAATGCATACGAATGATATGCAACATGCTAATGGTTTGTGGATGTAGGATGGATGAATTAACAATCATGATTAACTATTAGCACAAAGAGAAGAAATAAGAAATGAGATGATGACAAGAGGATTTAACAAGCCAACTTTATTAGAGATATATGATTTTCTTATCAAAAATTGGGATTTTAAAAGGGCTACTTACCTTATGTTTGATAACACACATAGGTACGATGCATCAAGGTATAAAGAGCTAGGATGGAATTGCACCTTGTGTGATGGACTTTGAGTTGAGAATCAGATAGGAGTACTCTTGTTCACACCTAACATACGTAACCTTATTCAGAATATAGTTTAGATATTCTAAAAATCTCAAACCAAAACATAGAAAATAAATCCTTCCTGTGTCATCAATAATATATCTAAAACACTCTCCCTACAACCAAACATAGAACACATAACCAAGTTATATTACAAGAACATCCAACAAGCATAGTAGATAAAAAGATAATGATCATTGCCCCATTGCTTTCTCTCTAAACCATTTTGATTAGGCATCATCGAGAGGTCATTGGAATGAACGCAAAATAAGATAAGTCAAAAAGACAAAGATAAAGTAAAAAAAAGAGCTAATGTTCTTCATACTGCTAGCCAAGACTAAACTATGGTGATTCCTGATGTTGATGTCCATTGTAGGAAGGATGCATCCTAGGAAATGTTGTGATCAGGTGTTGATGAAATTGACTGGATGATAAGCTATTGGTACTCTGAGTTGATTAACTTGCTTAATTACTGGCCTAGACTTGAGACTTTGATGATTGAGCTTTCACTTTTAAACCTGCAAGACTTGTTTCTAACTGGCTTACCAAAGGATGAAAATGACGATTGATTTATTATGAATGAGGATTATTTCGGGTTAGAGGGAGATGAGATGGGTGCACCATTTTGGTTTTTTTCAAATATTTGAATGTTTTTGGTGTTTTGAAATGTTTTGAGGCTATTTTGGGGATTTTGAGATTTTTATGAATGTTTTTTTATTTTTGATGGATTTTCTAATTGTTTTTGGATTTTTGATATGATATGGATTTTTTGAAGGATTTTCTAATGTTTTTGGATTTTTGATATGATTTGGATGTTTTTAGATTTTCACATGTTTTCACGATTTGGATATGGATATGTGATGATATTAATGCTTTGTTTTGAGATTTTGTTGAAACTCAAGCTACGGTTGATTGATTAGATTGATGGATTGATGATGATAACATTGTTGAGGATACACAACAATGCAAGGATAGTGTTTAAGCAACACAAGGACTGAAATGATGATGGATTGATTGGATTTAATTGATCAAGATTGATGATGATAACTTTGTTGAGGATACACAACAATGCAAGGATAGCGTTAAGAAACACAAGGATTGCGAAGGATATCTCGAGATGATGATGGATTGATTGGCTTTTGATTGATCAATATTTTGAAGCTTGATTTGGAACAATATTGTTTCGATGATTTGATGTGATGCTGAAGTACATATTGGATATGACCGATATGGTTTGTTTGGATTCATGTTCGATGATAGATAAAGCTTGATAAGAAACATCTTCTCATCAAAATATGCAATGGGATAATTCTTTGACCAATTTGATTTCACGTTCGCCATTTTTCGGATCACCACATAAGTTGGAGGATATAGATCAAGATTTATTCCTGAAGCAAGATGTAAAATATCTGCCCCAAGTGTCTAGCAATGTTTGAAAGGTCGTGGGTGGATTCTTGGATAGATCTATTGAAGGATGGATATGGTAAGCATGCAAAGGAAGCCAAGGATTATCTTGAGATAATATAAGGGTGTTCAAATAGAGGAATTCTCATTTGGATAATTCTTCAAGGCTAAGATAACGTTGTGTTGGATAGGATCAATCAAAATGACCCATGTCAAGATGTTTACCATAAACAAGTGTAACGTGTGTACCAAAATTTTTTCAAGATCAAGATAAGGTAGAATATGGATGAAAATGGATTGGATAAATGGTTTGTGGATGAATGGATTTATTATGGGTGAGATGGATGGAATGCTAGATTTATTATGGATGGGATGAGATGCTTTCACTTGAAGTGGCACACGTAGATGCTTGATTCTATGTACATGATGCATGTTTGTCAATTTTTCATCATGGTACCTATCCAAAGCACCACTGTAGTGGTTTTCACTGGAAGATGATTTTTCTCTTTACTATTTTCAATCATTTTTCTGATTTCTTTGGATTTTTATCTATTTTTAATTTTTTTGGGCTTTTTGTTGAAATATTTTAAGGTCATCTTGAATCACCTAGAATTGTTGATTTTGATGTTTCTATCATAATGTCCCACTGATATCCTACTTGAAGAAGCTGCTTTGCCAAGGTAGGTGCACTTGAAAGCAACTTTCGAGATTCTTGATTTGCTTTGTTGATACTAGAGTTAACTTTTTCTTTGTGCACACATCGTGATAGAGTTCCTTCTGAATCCTTATGATGAAGGGTTGTTGCCAATACATGGTCGATGTGAGAATTGGATATCATGAGTGGAGGCATAGATGGAGTGTGTTTAGGAATAAAAGATGGATTGGTTGATAGTTTGGAACCTCTGACTCTCCAAACTTCGGAAGATGAGAAATGATGGATGGATATGAAAGTGTGCATGAAATTAGGACCAACAGCTTGATATACTTTGTATGTTTCTTGAGAATCCTGATTTTTCCTTTATGGACATCTTTTATGGACACTTTTTCCTTTTTTATTTTTCCCCATATTTTCTTTGATTAATCGAGTTTGATAGGGATAATCATTCTTTTTATTCTTTGGTATCCATTTGTCTTTTTTTCCTTCATTCTTCTTAGCTTCTTTTTCTTTGATAATGTTCTTTGTGCTTTGATTCAACTCTTTCTTTTGATGTTGGTCCCAGTTCGTCGATGGGGTGATGGGTGGATTAAGATTCGTGATGTGGTGGGTTGTAGAATTGGCATTAGTTTCATCATAAGGATTCTTTGTGCTCCCTGTGTTGATGTTTTCTTGAGACAAAGTTGCCCCCAGTTTTATAGAGGTGTAACTGATATGTTTAGATCCCTTAATTGTCAAATAACCAAGACCTTGATACTTAGGATTTCCAATAATCTGAACTGGTTCTAGGATACCCTATTCATGTAGGCCTAATCATCTGCCTTGATAATTCATTTGTTGAAAAAAGATATTTGCAATAGGATATGATTTACCTTGGAAACAAGGTGCTAATCCTTCTCTTCTCTAGTCTTGATCTTCAAAGGTGGTAACTTCTTCATTGATAAGATAGCTTTCCCTCAAAAAGGTAAGTGATCCAAGTTTTTAAGTGATAGTATCCTCCATATGTGGGATAACTTTTTGATTGATATATTTGTCTTGATCTTGTGAAATATCATATTTTAATGCTTCTTTAAGATGTGTTGAAGATTCACTTCCCACGTAAAATAATTCCTTATGATTCATTTCACAGGATGTTTTTGATTCACAACTTTTGTAGAAGCCTTCTTCATGACCCATTTCTGATATGTCTCTCGATTTTTTTATATCTTCTTCATGTGTACAAATGTTAAGAGTAGGATACTCTTGTTCCTTGGTAATGATATCAAGAGTATGAGACTCTTGTTTTGAATGAAGATCATCAACATGTCCATCCAAAGAAAGCATCTCATGGGTAGATGGAGGAGTACGTGTTCTATGGATATGATCATCATTTGTGACATCTTGTATAGATAAGAGAGTGTCTATTACCTCATTTTAGTATCTTGGAGATACAAATTCTTGATCTTGATTCATTTTAGAATTGCTTTTGACATTCTTTAGATCACGCTCTTAACATGGGTCAGTTTCAAAGGATGGATTACTTATAAATGGTTCTTGGATATCATACTTAGGCATGGGTAGTGGCTCAATATCTTGTTGATCTTTGAGTGGACTTGGATCAATTGTTGAGTTGAGGATCCCTTTAGTATCTATATCCATGATTTCAAAGGATTTCAATGTGTCTTAGGAAGGACCATTGCCAGACCTCGATGATAGATGTTGATCATGCTTTGGAATAAGTCCTTGAGATATGTCCCCTAACTCATTAGGTGATGTAGAGACATTGTCAACATGATCATTGGTGAGTGATTCTTAGATTATGTCAATAAGATTAAATAGCATCAATACATCTTGGAATAGATCTTTTTAGGAGGGGTCCTGATCATGACTAAAAAATGGGTCTTGATGTATGTTGATTTGATCATCGAATGAGGTGGAAACATCTTTGAGGTGCTTCTTGATGGATAGATCTTGATCATCGTTTTCAGTAATTATGGAGGAGAGATTGTTACCACTGTTATTAGTGGTTGAATCCTAATCATTGTCCTTGATAGTTATCATTTTTTTATCAATAAGTTCTTGGCTAAGGTTTTTAAGCCGAATACAATTTGATGTTGTGTGTCCCTTTATTTTGTGAAAATCACAAAGGTGCTTCTCATTATACCTTGGTAGTTTAACTTGAGGCTCTTGATAATTCTTATAAATGGGGATTTTAATTATATTTTCTTGTATCAACCATTGCATGACTGATTCGATTGGTTCCCCACATGGTGTGTATTTTCTCTTGTTACCTTGTGAGATTTGTACTTTAAATTTACCTTGTGCTGATTGATTTTGGAGATGTTGTGATTGATCTTTGAGATGGGGTGATTGATCTTCGAGATGTGGTGATTGAGTTTGTTTTTTATTTTGTTGATCTTGATATACAACTTCTTGACATTGGAGATATTGTTCTTGATGTGGCTATGGAGACAACTCAATGCTTTAATGACATGGTTCAACCAATGGAAGAGTGTATTGATTTTGGGGTGGAGATGTCTCTTGGTGATATGAATCAATGAGTTTTTTTAGTGTAGCAATTTTTTTTCACAAGATTTGACTTTTACATTCTTGATATCATTGACTTGGTTGTTGAGCAAGCATATTTGGCATGTATACTTGTGGTGTTTGCATGGAATCATGGATGGATTGATCTTGAACAATGTTTTAATTTGGTATGATTTTTAGATTTGGCATTATTGCTTGACTTTAAAAATTGTTGTGATTAGGAAACACATTTCTTGGATTTAGGTAACTTTGATTTTGCATGGGGAGTGATCCGACAATACCGGTTTACAATTTTTGGACAAACTGGACACTAAACTAATTTTTTTTAACTAAATCTTCACTTTCGAGCTCCTATAGCGACTAAACCGTGAGGAATTTGAAGATGATGCAAACTAGTGATTTTTGATGTTTTTTCTATAGATTCTAAATATATTTTTTTCAAAAAAATTGAAATCAGATTGCACTTCTTTTTCCATCTCCTTTGAAAACTAGCTTTTTTTTTAAATACAACATTTTCAAGGAGTGGCGCTCACCGTATACAACATAATTGTTTTTGTATGAAGGATAAAATTCTAGTTTTTTTGAATTTAGATTTGTAACAATGATATATAGCACTTTCATTTGGTTTCATAGTGTTTTATTAAATATTTTTTCCTTAATCAAGTTTCAAAGTCAAACCAATTACAATTGAAACATACGCGAACTATATACAACATAACTATTTCTATATCTATCGAAATTCAATTTTTTATTTTCAATGGATCAAGGACATCAATACCTAGCCTAGAAATATTTTTTAAAATTTTTTTTGATAATCTGCTATTTTTCCACATGTGCAAAATAGAGAGCTTGATTTTTCGGTTAAAAACCTATGTTTAATAAAACTAAAAAAACACATACATAATAAAACCAAAACATATTAAAATTATATTCATTGGATAGCTTTTTCTTAGCACTACCATGATCATTTAAATAAATTTTAAATGAATTCATTTGATCCCCCAAAAGGTAAATCAAAAGTGATTTTTTGTCAGCATTTTGATAGGTGTAAAGGAGACTTCGTTGTAGACCTATGGTTTAAAACTGGCGGGGTTCTATCCAAGGGGGTTTGATCAAACCTTCTTCAATTTAAATCCTTAAAATAGAACTATTTAAGGCTTAAATCATTATATTTTCTAAAATTATGTGATTTCAGCAAAAATCAGAATCTCCGAGAAATTGTAAACCAACTTTGTGGGATCACCCTACCAGGGTTACCTTGACTTGGATCAATACATGAAGTTATCAACATATTTCTTGGATTTTGAGTAACATTGGTGGGAGTTGCAAACATATCCATCCCAAAGTTTACCAAGTATGGATTTGATATGTTTATGTTTAGTAAGCTTGGATTTGGTAAAATCACATTTGGCATGTATGGATTAGGTGGGATAGTATTGTTTGGAAGAAGACTCATGCATTGAATATTTGGTTAATAGATTTGTAAGTTTTGAATTTTATTTAAATCTACAATAGGAAAAGGTGTTCCAAAATTTATATTGGGAAAACTCACATTTTTTGTATCATTGAGATTTATAGGAGATAATGATCTCATGTGTGGAATGTATAAATGCGAGTTTTGACAATCAATTGGTATTGTAAGGCTTGGATAGTTCAGTTGACTTGGATTACTCATGATGTATGGAGCAACTTTATAAATTCCATGTTCCTCTTATGTTTTGACCTCTTTGAAAAAGTGAACCTCTAAGGTGTTTAGGACCAATGATGAGATGAAAGATGAAAGGATGAGTGATATGGGTGTTTGAACTTTTAGGGATTTTGGATCAATGTTAGACTTAGGGTTTGATTGTGATTTTTCTAATTGGATAATGAACTTGTGAATACCAATATTTTGGATGTGATCTTAGGACAAACTCTTCCAAGAGGTGCTAATTTAACTAGAGGTATGAGAAAGAATTCATTCTCACACTCCTAACTAAACAAAGTGATTTTGATTTGGTTTAATGATGTACCCAAGTCTAGATAATGATTTTTTTGAAGCTCTATAGTTTTCTTGCGGGATGGAGATGAAAAATATTTGGATGGATGAAGTGTTTGATTTTGATCCTAAATGAACGAAAGAAGGACTTTTTTACAAGACCAAGGTAGTGAAGAGTGTCCTTTTCCCTAAGAGTAATTCAAACCAAAAGACCAATGTTTGCATGGAAAACCATATGACCAAAAGTTACCAAGCATTGTGTGGGGTTCATTTTTTTGTTATCTTCCTTAGATTCAGTTCTTTTTACAACAAACACTTTCTTGATTATGTTTCAAACTGAATGTCTAATGTCCTAACTTCTTCTCATCCCACAAAGTTCATTATGTGGAAATTTAGGAAATTAAGGCAAAATTTTCCTAATGTTGACTTTAATGAAAACAAATGATGATAAAACACAAGTACTTAGATTTCTCTAAGGATGAAACCCCTAGGGCAAGCAAGAGCATTTGAATTCATCAAAGGTATTTGCTTCCCTAAAGGGTTTGAAATCTTGGGAAATTGGTGAATGCTTGTTTTTCAAATGTTTTGAGATCCAAGCAAAGTGTTTTGATTCCAAGAATATGCACAATCCTAGGATGAAGAGAAAATATTTGTTGGGTTCCCACTTGGATGAATCCAACTATGCTTACTCTTATTGGATGATTAGATGCTTGGCCACATAGGTTTCCCCTTACAGTGCACTCACTTCTCAGGTCATCCAAGCATTAGTACCCTTGAATCTCCCATGGCATACTTGTCATCTCTTCTAAAAGCCGTAAGAATGTGGGGTGGCTTCAGAACGACCGTTCTTGCACCAACAAACAAATAAGGATTTTGGCCTTTCTAAACAAGGGCTTTTGATGTGGGAATTTTGTTCATGTGAGACCATCCATGCGGCAAGAGACCATTTCTACCCTTCTTGTCAGAATGATCCTCGTGATACTCAAACTTTCCTTGAGTACCCACACTTATATACTAGTCGAAAGTCGTTTGGCTAAATAGTGTGTTACCGGTTGGGTCATTCATTAGGGTGATTACTTTTTTCCACTAGGAAAGCCCTCTATGGATAAACAAAAGTGAGCAATTAGATCCGTAGTTCGATCGATATTTGTTGAGAAACAAAGAGAGAACACTCGCGATGTACTCCACTCACTCACAATATTTGTTTAATTTTAAACCCAAACTTGAAGTGTGTAGATAATTTTCTAGGAAATCAATGTCACTAGGATTCTTTTGGTTCTTAAGATCACCGTGAAGCGCGTGAGAAGTGCATACACATTCAAGTGACATGAATTGAGAAAAATATTACAAAACAATGAAAGCACAAGTTCCTTTCAAGCCTCAAAGCAATGATTAGTTCGTTTTAGAGCACCAAGATGAAGTGTGAAGTTGTTTGTTTACTTTTTAGACCAAATTAAAATTCTAGTAAGTGTTTCTAGGGTTCAATTTTAATCCAAATTTGAAAAACAATTAAATTGAGGGTTAATTTTAAGCCCAAAAGATGACGTGAGTTGGTCTAAAACAGAAAATGAGAACATAAAATGGAAGCCCAAGCTTTTACAATAAGCATTAAGAAATGCTTTTTCAATTTCATGCTCAATGCTCAATTTTCTGACTCAAATCTTGCTATTTGATTCTCATGCGAGAAGGACCACCATTGTTTTTTGATGCAAACTTTTCATGCAAATTATTTGTAAAAAAAAGGAAACAAACATCAAATTTCCTTAAAAATCACTACTATCAAATTAAGATCAAAATACACCATATGAAATACTAATTTAGAAAACTAATGTTGTCAATCCAAGGTTGAAGTCCCCAAGAATGTTGCATTAACATTCCACAACATGAAAAAACACAGCTCATAAAATACCTTAGCATTCAATTTGGTCGTCGGTCAAATGTACTCCACTAAATAATATTTGAAAGCATTATCATTTTAAAGAATTAAAGAACATTTGAAGGGATGATGCAAGATGAAAAGTGATTTCAGATCAAAGAGTCCCTCCTGTTGATAGACATTGTCAAAAAAAAATATATTTTCCTTTATTCTGTGAACCTGATATTAATGGCCCTATCTAACACTTAAAATAAATAATGGCATTTACTTCCGCTATGAGAGATGATCTGCACACCATAGAAAGATTAAAGACAAACAAGCTTTCTATTCATGAGAAAACACCTGGGAGAAAGTTCTCGGGACTTCAAGATTTACTATAGACAATATGCACCCAAAATATGTGGTCTCATAATTGCAAGATATCCACAAAATGGATATATTGAAAAGACTTCAAATTGGGGTTTCAACTTGTGCAACACAGATCATTTAATACAATGCAACAACTTTAAAAGCTTAATTGAATGAACGAATTATCAAAGGATTAGAAAACTATTAGTTAAGTCCAATTGAGATCTATAAACCCACGCCTCCCTCCTTTCCTCTCTACTACTGTAATATCAATCGAGGTACACCAGCATTTCTTCCCTCCTCAAGATTCAAACACAGCATTGGCAACATTAAACCCACAATCGGAAACACAAATACCAGGTTAGTATTTGAACAAAGAGGTTTCAATGGTGACCACTGGACAAATTAAAGGGGGCGACACTTCAATCTGCAATAAGATATATAAATATTGATGCCTTTTGCACAAGCATTAGTAAGTGATTGGATGATATATTGTGAAATCTATCTATAAAGCTTGTATCAAAGACATGATGTTGAAGTAAGCTAAATCTAGATGTTTCAGTATTCTAGATTTGGTCATCAAAAAGAGAGAAATAAAACAACGCAATCTTAAGAGGATCTTATGAACATATAGAGTTTGATTTGATAGAAATAAGCAGATCATTAAAAAAAAAATATCAGAACGATGGGAGATGACTAGTGACATTGGGATTGGTGAGAATTTAAAATAAAGAAGAGATCAATGGATGGTGACTCTTGAACTTCTCATTACATGTCATGACAACGGCTTAGCTGTTGAATATCACCAACCAGGATCTGCAAACAACAAGTGTTTAAAGTTGTAATAAAACACTCCTACTCTACCTACACCATGCTACCACTCCTGTCAACAAGAAAATCAGAAATAGTCCCATGGAGCATTTGGAGATTTTTCAAAGATATTTCAAAGGGTCTTAAAGCTATTGAGCTCCATAGGAAAAGGGGGCTATAAATAGGAGAATTAAAATTATGAATTCCTCAAGCCAAAAAAAATTTCTATTCATCCACAAATACTTGTAGGTTTAGTCTCTTTATGCGGAGGTATCTTTTTTCTGAGGGATGGGCCCTTACAACTTTGTGGTTGTTCTAATTTTAGTCATGCAATTAAGGCCTAGGCACTGAAGTTGGAGGTAGTACTAGATAAAATTATGCCAAGGCCAAGAAGGATATAGTAGATGCACCTGGGAACATAGCCAATGACTAGAGAAATAGAATTTGATTACAATGTTACAAAGTACTCAAATGAAGCGATATGTGAGAAAGAGAATTATCATTTCTTTTTAGTATTGTTTTAGAAAATCATCTCAACAATGAACATATGGAAACAATGGATCATAGTTATATTTCTGAATAGGGAGAGGACAATACAAGTATTACGCTCAGCTGAATGATGCACCTTATTACACTAAAGAGTGTCATATCATCATTTTCATCCCCTTGTCTTTGACTATAAGATTTTATCCTTCCTCAAGAAAACAATGTATGACCACATTATACTTTAAAAATAGTTGGTGTGACATTTTTTGTTACAAATTAGCAACTCGGATTAAGAATAAAGAAATATGTGTTTGTCAGCTAATGAGATGGAAGAAATTGAATGATCAATCCAAGCATAGGGAAATAACACACTTAGTTACAACCCCACTAATTTTTGGCTTCTTATTTTAAAGAAAAAGCTCATATTTCAATACTGGCAGGTTACTTTACCAAATCAATTAAATTGAAATGGATCATAGATTTTAATGATCAAAAAGTGTAGTGGACCATAGTAAATAAATGTGACAAGAAGATCTAGAATTAATGAATCTGCACTTCAAATTTAATCATGATGCTCAAAAAAAAAAAACATATGGAAATCCAACTTACACAAAGATCTGAAACTTTACGTTTGGAATTGATTGATATCAAAGCATATCAAACTGAATTAAGAGACATGGAAGTTGCCAGCCACAAGTTATGTATAAATTGCTTCTTATAGTAAGATTCAAGTCAAACTAATCTCTCTCCTTGTGGCTACGTATCATTTAAAATACATCTCTAATCAAACGAATCCCTTGTTATGCTCAGCCCAAACTATATGGAAATAAAGTGTTAAAACTTAATTCCGTCGTATAAATCATATTGGGGCAGCAATCGTGGTGAATGATTTTACTAAAATTTATTATATCGATTGTACTAACTAACTTTTGAGTAATGAAATAAAGCAATGTTAATATTTGGACAGCGATCTTCAAAAAATCTTGATGTAAAAGAACAATGTTACCTCATATGCAGCCTCTATTGATTGGACCATGACTCGTACGTTTTTTTTTCTTGCACATGGAAGCACACATCCTTCTCACGAATTCCAATACACCTACTTTTCAGGCATATGTGAATACTATAAGATGGGTATGTTCAAGATCATCATGGAAAAAATAGGTCCTTAAGTGGCAATAAAAAGACATAAAATCAGAGTTAGACAACTTGACGTAAAAATTTGAATAAGTTATCTATATTATTTTTAACAAAATGTAAAAATAGAATCTATAGCAAATTGAATGTATTTTTTAAACTAATAGACCTTTGTTTTTTTTTTTTAAATCTATTTGGTGAAAATTTGAAATTTCAATGCAGTAGTATTTAAATTTTAGGATAAAAATAAGAAGTAGGTGTCTGTTTGACCACCGTGACCACAATAAAATGATAATTATTTTTTATAAGCTTTTAGATATAATTAGAGGACTCATGTCCCGATGTGATGCATATTTTTTTATAATTTGTTTCCAAGTAAATAATTAATTATGAATTTTTTATTAAAAAATTTTAAAAATATAAAAGCTCGTCTATCTAACCACCTTAACTTTGTCAAAAATTCATGAAATTCAATTTTATTTTTTAATCCTATATTATGCAAAGCATAGAATGTGATGCATATTTTGGATTCAAAAAATGTGATACCGTTTGAAAGTTATAGATGTTTTTCAATCAGCCTATCAATCAAAACTTTAGTTGTAATTCTAATAGAAAATGAATAATAATTATTTATTAAATTCAAAGTAAAGCATAATTTATATTGGTGGAAAGTTGATAATCTCCTCTAAAAACCCTTTTTGTTTCATCAATTTTGGGTAAAACAAAAGTTGTCAGCCACATGGGCCATCATATGACATACATATCACCACTTTTTGGCCCATCATGATCCTACACATACCCAGATGAACCATAAATTCTTGTGGAGATTCATTCCAGATAACACCAATTACCATCCATTGATTTGTGCCTCTGTTTATTATGCATTAGTCAAATATTTGTAATGACATTTACCTGGTACAACCATTGGTCTATTACCAGTGCAACTAGTATGTTTTATGCAAACGGTTCTCACAACAAAGGGTAAAGTTGAAGGTGGAAAAGTTGAAGCTACATAAAATGGATTAGGAAGTGGGATGGAGCTGCTCAAATCTTGGCCACCATGAGTAGATAACGATGGGGTTTTTGTTTGACTACCTTGATTGGACGTAAAGCTTATTTTGATTAATGTGTCAGTATGTAAATATAGATTACCCACCTATAGCAAGACAATGATAATGATTTGGTTGATATGTAAGTGATATGATGGCCCATGTGGCTGACAAATTTTTTTTACCCAAAATTGATGAAATGAAAAGGGTTTTTAAAGGAGATTCTCAACTTTCCACCAATATAAACTATGACTTACATTGAATTTAATAAATTATTATTATTCATTTTCTATTTGAATTACGACTAAAGTCATGATTGATAGGATGATTGAAAAACATCTATAGCTTTTAAATAGTATCACATTTTTTGAATCTGAAACATGCATCACATTCTATACTTCGCATACTATAGGATTAAAAAAAATTAAAAAAATCATGAATTATTGACTAAGTTAAGGTGGCTAGACATACGAGTTTTATATTTTTTTAAAATTGTAATAAAAAATTCATAGTTAATTATTTCCTTGGAAAACAATTACAAAATAATATGCATCGCATCGAGACATGATTCCTCTACTTATATCTAGAATCTTATAAAAAAATAATATCATTTTATTGTGGTTAGGGTGGTCAAGTCCAGACACCTACTTCTTATTTTTTTCCTAAAATTTAAGTACTACTGCATTAAAATTTCAAATTTTCACCAAATAGATTTTTTTTTTAAATAAACTTAGTAGTTTAGAAAATACATTTAATTTTCTACAAATTCTATTATTACATATTTTTCAAATGATATAGATAACTTATTCAAATGTTTACGTCAAGTTGCCTAACTCTGATTTTCTGAATTTTCATTGCCACTTAAGGGCTTGTTTTTTCCATGATGATCCTGCACATACCTAGGAAAAAGAGATCAAATGTATTTATGAGCTAGACAAATAGAGTTCCATGGAAAAAATCATCAAATGCATCATTTTTCCTATGGAAGGTTCCAATTCTTGTAGCCAAAAATTCCAAACATACAATCTAGATCATGAATAATGTAAAGCATTAACAATGATTCTAAACGAACAAACACAGCTACTTCTATTTATGTTGAATAGACTACAGTGTGCCCTCCTTCTAGCACCATTATGTAGACACTAATTTCCACAAACTTCAAACAATGAACCACATTAGTATAGTTAGTCTGTTTAAAGCAAGTAAAACTAGCATCTCTATGAAATATTGAATCATACTAAATAATGCAAATAAAACACTAAAATACCAAAGAGACTGATTGAAAGCATGTGAAATATGTTCAAACCTATCCCATAGTGGATTGGTGCTACTTTGATATGAAAAGTAGCTCTTTCCCAACCCTTGATAAGCTCTTCGATGATGGATGAAATGCCTTGAAGATGTTATGTGATATGATGAACAAGATGCAAGATGATGATCAAGATGAACTACAAGTTGAATGTGTATCAAGTTGTGTCCAAAATGAGAAGAAAATCCTTTTATTTATAGATGAGATTGAGAGAAGAAGAGGCGAAATGGATGAATGTGGGATCATTCAACATCCAATCACCAAGTGCCACATGTCAAGATGTGTTTGGAGGAAGCTTGAGCACATTTTGATGAATGTGCATAATAAATGATAGTAGTTGATTTGAAATTTGAAAGTTGGCTTGTTGGAGGGAGAAAAAGGAATCTTAAATGCCAAGTGGGAGACATGTAAGAGACAATGTAAGAGGAGTTAATGCCAAGTTGGAGGGGACAACTCATTTGGAGGGATTTTCAAATTTGGAAGGATATTCCATCTTGATGCCCTTTTGAAAGTAAATTGGTTTATTATGCAAGTGGAAAAATCTAGAGAATTGGAGTAATTATGATTAGCATTAATCATGATTTGATTAATTAAGATGAAGATTAGCTAATTTTGAATTTTGACTTATATACTTGGATCTATTTACATCAAATGGGAGGAAATTAATGCATTAGTAATTTAATTAAATAAAATTGATTTATTTAATATTAGATGCATCATGTCAATTTTGCATGTCTACATTTTTACCCTCTTTGAAGCAATGTAACTGTTGTGTTGGTTCAAAGAATAAACTTGTCGTGATCAATTTTTTTCAAAAATATGATTTTTTCGAATGCCCCAATGGAAAGAAGTATACTGGTACAACAGGTTTCAGCCAAAAAGGTATCCAAATTTACAAAGATCCTATTCAGGCCTATACAATCGAACTCATTCGCCAATAGTGGTGAATGACTTCTATTTTTTTCAAAATTCTAAAGTGGATTATGTGCTTCTCAATCTACTCTTCTCTTCCTGACTAGTTTCCAGATCCAAATTTGCAAAATAACACATGTAGGTATTCTCCAAGCTTCTCCAAGGTTGAATAGCAACTTTGACAAGTTTGAAGACTTGACAAATTTTCACCAACTTTGCTCCTTGACCAAATCGCATAAAAGAAGAGGGAAAATGGTTATGGGGTTAGAGAATAGGGATTTTCCTTGGTCAAACCCCTTGTTGGTAATTAAACCTTGAAATGAAAGCAAAGGTAAAAGGATAATGATGAATGAATAAAAGATAATATTACAACTCACCAAAACCTAGCAATAAAGTGCTACAATTATGCTTGAAATGGCTACAATGGATGTGGTTCTTGACTCTTGCTTGATGTTGATAGATCTTGAATACAATGCTTGCTTGGATCATGAACTCTACAACACAATTGTGAGCATAATAACAAACATGGATAATGTGATCTTTAACATGATGATTGATGCTTGAAGAATTCTCTTGAATTCTTGATAATCTACCCTTAAAAGCCTTGAATGCTCTTGCTAAAATTCTCTTGTCAACTCAATTTTCTATAAGGATGCTCTCACACAAGTCTTAGGTGAAAATAAGTGAAATAAACTTGTATTTATACTCAATTATGCAAGAATTTCTGAAATTACAACACTACAAGCTAACATTGGATCTTGGAGAATAGAATCCTACAAAAGATTTAAATTAATTTTGATTTTGATTTAAATGGGACTCATTCACCACCGTGAGCAAATTTTTCTTGCCTAGGGGGACTCATTCGCTCAGAATGGTGAATGAGTCCCACCTTAAGAATTTGAGGTGGGTTTTGGGTATTTTGATGTCTTAAATGCTTTTTGTCAGGATTATCATCAAAAATACACATAAATAAGGCTTGCGGATGAAAAATAGGGCCAATTAAAATATAAGAAAGCCCAATTATTAATGGAAATCTTAGAGGAATAAGAAAGTGTGTTACAACACTTTACAACAAACCGAATAAGGTAAGGTTAATGTAAATTATGATTAAAATAATGTTTACTATTCTTAGTTAATTGATAAAGCCTTAGAAAAGTGTGAATGTGTGTTACAACACTTTACAACACCTTTACAAGGTACCATTAAAATACATTAGTTCACAAGGGCCCAAGACCTAATGTGAATGTGTTATCCACAATAGAACACTAAATCAAGGCAACATTAAGCCAAAAACTGCAAGGAGCACCCAAACGAGTGTGATGTCAAAGGACCCTTTTCGACACTACAAAATCTATAATATTGAGTTTAGAAAAAAACCATTTGAATTAAGTGTATTGCATATCAATTTCTATGATTTGTAACTAAATTTATAATTTAGTAGTAAATGATAAATTTCTTCAATATATTCTTCACATAAGACTCATTTAAAGAAGAGGAAATCTTCATAATTTCAAATATTTTACTTGTAGGTATTCCATTATGGAGAGCTAACCAAGGAAAATAAATTTCTTTTGCAAGACAATTGATATCCCAACATAAAGAGGATAGTCATTTTGCTACATCATGAGTAAAATTTAAATAAACATATCATTCCCTCACTGAGTAATCATTTTTTTAACCCTCCAAATTAGTATATATTCATTATATAAAAAAGAATCTATTTTCTAAGATTATCTTGAGTAAATATTTATATTCTTCAACAATTGGAAATCATAAATATAGGAACAATAGGATAGCACTAACTTGATCATTAGTATTCTCTTGATCATTGCAAGCCATTTTCATTTCTATTATAATGAAAATGAATATATCCCAAAAATACATTCTTGTTTATCTTGAAAAGTAGAAAGACACCCAAGTACTTGCAAAGAAGTTCCTAGATTTTAAATTTCAAAAAACTACAAATTCTATTTTGAATACATGAGGTGTTTAAAAAATAAAACTTTAGATTTTGAGAAGTTAATTTACTACCCCAATTTTAAACAATAATTGAATAGTATGACCTTTTCTATTAATTTGGCTTCATTAATGTTAGAAATACTAAAAGGAGAGTATCATCTAAAAAAACACAAAGGTAATCAAGTCAAAGGCTATCTATTTCAAATTTAACTTTGAAATTTACACCATGTATGTTGACCTGAGGATGGTTTTTATATAGTTGCACATGTGTAAATCACAATATTTGAAGGAAATATTATTAAAATCAAGAAAACCTATCGAGGTTAAAATAAACATATATTGTAATTCACCCTCCACATTTTTTTCGTTTTTTCTAGTAGTTCCTAGCATGTGTAAGCCGTCATATTTGAACATAACTATTCTCCCATAAAAAACATGTGTAAGCCCTCAATACCATACACATCATAGAAATAATTGCATAGAATTATAAGTGGGCAGCCAAGAGAGGAGGGTTAAATTGAATGGAAGCATTGATATAATGGCTCTTTAATGGGATGAAGGCGCTAAATTGAATGGAAGCATTGATGTAATGGCTCTTTAATGGGATGAAGGCATTAATTGAATAGTGGGTAGTTATGATGAAAACATTTCATGCCATATTTCTATATTCAATGGATGGACTATTAGTATCATTATTTTATGGTGTATTATATTCTAAGACCATGTTTTCCAATTAGTTTTTATTTCTCCTATCAAGAAAGATAAAGGGTGGAGTCTACAGTGAAGAATTACAAGTGGGGGATAAAGTAAAAAAATTGTTATTTAGAATTTATTTATTTTATTTCTCATTTGTTTAGGTTTATAAAATAAAATTAGAGAAATTAAGTGCAAGTTACAAAACACATAATATTTTGAAATCTATAATTTTTTATAAACAAAGAATGTGATGAAATGCAAATGTAGAAATGTATTATAGTTATGAATTTCTTATAATAAATAGGAGGTTTTAAATCATGCTATATTTTTTAACCTAGACTTTATGACATATGTGTTGGGTGAAAATAGTTTAATCAACTTTTCAATAGATTATGCCATGTAGACTTCATCCATAGCTATGTGATATAATCTCTCCTCTAAGAAAGGGGAGGCGCCCTTCTTACTGCTAATTAGAAGCTATGGTAAACTTAAAGGAATACTTACAAAATGTACACTGTACTCATGAAATGGGGGGGGTGTGTTACATTCATACTTCTCTCTTTTTTCAGAGAAGATGTTTACAATGCTTCACGATGAAAAGCTTTAGATCTAATAACTTAAACTTAAACAACAACAATAATGCCAATATTTCTATCTTGACAAAGAATAGCTTAGAAATACCAGGTATGATTTATAATAACAAAAGGTAAAAGGTAAAGGGAAGGCTCACAAAGGCACAAAGTCATTTCGTAGCCTTTTCAATTTTGAATCCTGTAATAGTATTGTTCGTTGTATTAGACTCACAAAGTCTTCTTAGACACAGCGATTCCTCGAACAACATGAATGATTACAAGCACAAATTCTTGTAGATCCTTCAACAAAAACCTTCAAACATAAACAAATCCAAATGATAAATGTAACACAAAGTTTACATCAACCACTTGAAGCCCTTTCAATCTCATACACAAATCACTACTGATATAATCAACACACAAGACAATCGATTCCAACATAAACTCTGGCATGCAATCCTCTTCTTTATTGATTAGATTTGAATTCACAATATTGAACACAAAGACTCAATGCTTGTTTCAAAAGAGCAGCACTTCGTTGCAAAATATCAAAAGGTCCCTATTACAAGAGAAATCCCTTTTATTTATAGAAAGGAGGGAAGAGAAAAATTAGGGAATTAGATGAGTAAAAATAGGAAACCCTAATCTAACTGAGTGTAATTTATTTCTATGTAATCGCACCTCATATTTTGGTGCAATTACATTTTACAAATAGACACCTAAGGTGTCAAAAACTATTTACAATGTGCAAAGTAGGGGACACCAAAAATGGCGAACATTGGAGATAAAAAGAAGACTATTGTTCTTTGCACTGGGCGTGGAAGCCTTCATATTTCTTTGTCATCTCTCGTAGGAAAGTTTCATCTAGCCCGACTGTATAATCCACCAGTGTGTGTATTTTGGTTATCATCTTCTTTGCAAATGAAGAAACCTTTTTACACCTTTGAAGATAAGCTTTGAAACAATCAAGTGAAAGTCGTAGATCACATACAATGTGCATGGTGTCTTTGGAAAAACCTTTATCATCCACAAGCTTCATGAAGGCCTCTTTATACACTTGAATTATCTCATTGAGAGGAAGGAAGGTGTGCTCATCATCAAGGAGATCACCTGGCAACTCTTTTATTCCATTTACCAGAAGAACCCGGTAACCTTCTACATCCTCCTGTACCTGGTGAATGTCATCAATCACAAACTTTAATACCTAGATTTTATGTTTGAGTGATTATTTCACCTCCACATATTTCTCCTTGTCAGGTATTACTCCATTCTTTACCAATTTTTTGATCTAGGATTCTTTCATTTCCAGCCATGACAATAACGTCCTTTCCATCTCATGTAGATCCTTAACTAATGATCCTTCCTCTTTATTAAGCTCAATTTGTAGTTGGGCTACTTCTTATGCCTTGCATAACCACCCCATCTTTTTCCTTGGGTCAAAATGGGCCCCCCTTGTTTTTCTTTCTCCTTTGTTGTTTTTCAAATAAAGTTTGGGATCATTTTGCTTCCAACACTTTGTTTATTTTTTATTTAGTCTGTCGGAAGCAAAGCCGGAACTGAATCAGGTTCTGAGGGTTCTTTTGAAGATGGTTTTTGTTCCTATCCCGATGGTCTTTGTTTTTGGCTTGTTGTTTTTCTTTAGTGGAACCAGAGCTGGAGTGGGTGTCAAGTTAAAATTTATCAATAGTTGCAAAAATCATAATCTATTATGACCCCACCTCTGCTATTTTTATTTATGCTTTAGTCTTGGTCTTTGTGTTTTGTTTCATCATGTCAGTTGTTTTGCTTTAATTCTTGTATTTGGTTCTTTTTCTGTTTAGTTACCGGACCCAGACCCGGAATGAGAATTGAGTTTGGAAATTTCATAAATTTGAGAATCAAGTTTCCGTTTTGGTTCCGCCCCTGCCACTTTTTGGATCAAAGTGATACTACAGAGAAGTGTTTGTTCTCTCATAGTTCTGACTCCGCCTTAACTACGCTTTAATGCATTAATGACAGCTACTCGTGTAGGTAGAAATTCACATTTTTTTACCTTCATTAAGGGTTAAACGAATCATTATTGTCATTGTTAAAAATCTAAGAGCACGAAAGAGCATCAATAGAGTTCTTTTGAGAAAATTGATCGAGAGAGAGAAAAGATATTGTGTGCAAATTAGTTCAGAAGGTTAGCTCGGGTTTGTTGCATTTGAGGTAGGGTATTCTTATCATTGTTGTTCGTTGTTTATTTACTAACGTGTTTGTTGCATTTTGGTTTTATATCTGCTTGTAATTTCAATCATTTAGTTGCAATTAAATCTACGTTTCTTGACATGATTGAATGAGTAGTTTCTTGTTTTATTTTGTTTGTTTTACTTTAGTCTTTGATTTCCTATACTGTCATTTTGTTTCTTTCTATTTTGAGCACGGTCGCTTTCACGTCTTAATCATGATTGTGTCATGCTATTTTCGTTTTGTAGTAGATTAGATTAAATTAGCGATTTACAGTGAGGCAGATTAATGATTTATAGTGAGTTAGGGTAGATTAGATTTATCTTTTAATTAGGGTTTTGTCGTGTGTTTTGATCTAGTAAAATGGCAAGGTTTAAATCCATGCCCTAGTTTTATCGGGTTTGTTAGATTAGGGTTTTGTATCTTTTAAGTGATTATAGTTAAATGATTTAAATATGATGCCTTAGATACAGTCGTTCCCCATGGTCATATGGGTGTAGTGTTTTAAAGCCCTTTTTTCATTTAAACCCACCTTAGTTTTAATTATGAAGTTATATGTTAAAACAACAAAATCATTTGATGACGTCATGATTAACCTAGGCGGAGGCAGGATCAGAATCGATTATGAACTTAAGAATTATGTTTTATAAAAGTTATCGATTCCATTTCCATCCCATTTCTGGCTCTGCATGCAACAAAAGTCTTCTTTGAGGAAGTAATGATAACCTACATGGAAGAGGAGGCAAAGTGGAGATCGGATATGAAAATCTAAAAATCTAAAGAAAATCAAATCCCTTTTTCATTCCGATCTCGGTTTTGGTCACCTTTCTGATTCTGACTCTGAGCCCATTTATTATTAGTGAAGTATCTATATTAGTTTTGGCTTCGAGTCTAGCAGTGTTGTAAAAATGATTGTTTTAGGTTGAGTATTGTCTGGTTGCGACTTTGATGCATATATGAAAGGTATGTTCTAAAAGCATATTTTCTGATGATGGCTAAGGATCTAATTAGAGTTTTCTTTGTAGGAGAGTTGAAATATGTCAAGAACATCAGGGGAAGATGCTCGAAGGAATCGGACTGCTGGAACATCAAAGGCAGCACCAAAGCCAAAGAAGTTAAAGCCAGAACAACTTCCTTATACCTTGAGGTATAATCACAGGAGTCTGGTGGTGAAGGTGAGCAAGGTGGAATCAGATTGGGTAGATATCACAGATACCAACTTGGGCCAGTATAACTTTGAAGAGTTATATGGAGAAACCTTTGCAGAACGAGAAAATTTGACAGGAAGGACACAAAGGACTTTTGATTCTGGTTTAGCACATATCACTGTGTTCCCTTTATTAGTTTTGTGCCCAGAGTTGATCCTAATAGCAGCCAGTGCCTGCAATCCTACTACAAGACTATGCATGGATTCACAAAATAATGTGATCATTGATCTTACTCCTTAGATGTTTCAAAACATATTTGATGTTCTGAATCCCAAGAACTTGGTGAAGCTAACTGAAGCAGAAGCCTTGGAAAAGTATAGCAAGCATAAGGATTCAAATAAGTCTCATTTGAACAAGAAATGGTTGAAGACGAAGAACAAATCCTTGAGCAAACTTTCAGATCAGCCGAAGAGAGCATATTTCAAGAAGGAAGTATCTAATTTGATATTGATGCTCTCCAGGGTGTTTGGGAAGAGAGATACACTACAGTTCAAGGAATGGACGTTTCCTTTTATCCAAGTAATCTTACATGGTGAATATCAGTTCGATTGGCCAATGATTGTGTCAAATGCTATCCATGATCAGTTAACTTACATCAAAAACACTAAGTGTTTCTTCATGACTTCTTACATTGTATATGCAACAGCCAGATTGGGGATTTTCGTAGGTTTGAATAGGGTAGGTATAATGGGAGCCTTGGATGGGCAGAAGAAGGTATGGGATCACTATGATCAATTGTCTCTTCAAGTTGCTGAGACTCATTTTAGAAGAGTCGATGATGCATTTCTATATGTGATTATCAACCAATTGAATGGAGATGTCGGATATAGGTTGAGTCAAGAAGCTATGGAATTCATTGCAGAATGGGGATTTTGGTACATCCAATACCCTACATTTACATACTTCAGGTTGGTTGGTTTTGAAGGCCATCCCCATTTGCTTCCAAGGTGTTGCAGTAATAGGATAGTGCTTATGGATTTTGTATATCAAGCTATTGGAGTTAATGCTCAATTCAGGAACAAGCACAAAAATGGATGTCATAAATTTCCCATGAAGTTGGGTGAATATAGCTGTCAACACTTAGTGGAAGAAAAGGTAGTTTGTAATGAATTGGTATAGTTGAAAGTGGGATAGTACACGGCTCGTAAGTGTTTTGATCCCAAAAAAAATATGTATGCCTTATTTCCTTAAGTATTTACTAGAAATTTCAACTTGTTAGAAGACTTTTGGAGTGACCGGGAGGATGAATATGATTTGAGGAAGAAGAACTATGAAAGATTATCGGTTGCACTCATGGCAGAATTAGGTATTAAAGAAAATATTCTTGACATGTTGGTGGATGATGGAGTTGTATTAGATCCATCTTATGAAGCTTTGAGTATTGGCACCAAGAATCTGGATCCAATTGACTGGGATGTTGAAGAAACAATTAACATCAAGAAAATTAGAAGGATAGTCTTGGATAGGAGTGTGCAATGGTTGATGATGAGAACTCAAGCTCCTCAAGGACCAGTTCTTAAGAAGGGCAAGGGATACAAGAGAATCAAGAGAAAGACACCTCCCAAGGAGCCATTGGAATTCCTTCCTCCTGATGTTGAAGAAATAGAACTTGAGGCAGTAGATGATGAAGAAGAGACACAAGAAGGAGATATTACAATAGGATCTATTTTTTCTACACCTACCTTAGGTGAATCATCCACACAAGTCCCAATTACAAGGAAGAAAAGTAAAGAGATTCAAGAAGGAGCTCTTCATAGCATGGCTGAGGCTACTAAGGGAAAAGCAATGGAGAAAGAAGTTCTGGAAGTAGAGACAAATTCGGATGAGACTCTGTTAGAGAAAGATCTGCAAGAGAACATGCCTCTAGAAGAGGATATTGAACAAATGTTAACACATGAAGATCAATGGAAGCTATTTGAGGATGCAAACAGAGATTCTGATGCAAGGGCTGCTTCGGAGAAACAAAAGGAAATAGAAAATAAAGTAGTAGCTGATGAAGTGGAGAAGCAAAAAAGGCAACAAGAACAGGAGCTCAAGTTCAAAAAAGAGAACGACAAGTTGGAGTTGATATAGAAAATTCATGACCTTGAGGAAGAAAAAGCAAGGAACCGAAGAGAAAGAGAAGTCTTAGTTGCCAAACTAAAACTTGCAGAAGAAGCTCGCCAGAAAGAGGAAGAAGCTGAAAATTTGAAGAGGAAAAGATATGCTAAGGAGCTAATAAAGAAGCAGAAAGTTGAAGAAGAGAAGGCAAAGGCAGAGAAAATTAAGGCCTTAGAAGCAGAGAGATTAGAGAAAGAGAAACTAGAAGCTTTGGAAAAAGAGAGATTAGAAAAGCAAGCTCTAGAGAGGGAAGAAGAGTAAGAAAGGAAAAGGAAAGAACAAAAGGATAGAGAAGAGGCTGAGAAGTTGGTGTAGATGCATATGCTGCAAGAACAAAAGGAGAAATCAAAGGTTGACTCTCAACCTCAGGTAGATGTTCAGCCACTTTCTACCTCTTTCATGATGACTACTGCTCCATGTGCTCCTACTTGGTTGAAATTGGACCTGCAGAAGAGAGCAAGAATGCCTCCACAACCTCTCAATTAGGAGGATGTGATGAAGGGGATTGACCAGGAAAGGCCTAAGAAGAAGGCTAAAATTTTACAATCTACCCGACTCATAGACAAAGGGTAAATTGTTGTTGAATGTGCCATGTCGATGAGAGAAAAGGAGGTAAGGGATATGCAGCTAACAAATTATCAGCTGAGTACGGTCAATTTGGGAAGACCCACTAGAAATCAGCAAATGAATTTGATTGATGTAGTGGCTTCAACGACTAAATCAGGGATGATCAAGGACAAACAAAATAAGGATGATCTTAAAGCTCCATTGGATCAATTGCATTCATTTTTGAAGAGTGTCTCCTCTCCAAGGTCACAACAGGTAGCAGCCATTGAAACTCCTATTTTATTAAGAAAAAAGGATGTAGATGATTTGGTGCAGGTTAGAGGTAAGTCGGAGATGGTAGACAGGTGGATAGATAAATTGAACCGAGAGGTAGGTGAGGTTTTAGTGAAAGGATTTGAAGTCTACAAGGATACAAAAGGATTGATAAAAGAGATGCATCAATACATTGAGGCATCAGAAAAACAAGAAGAAGAGTATAAGGAATATAGTCAAAAGTTAGAAAAGGTAAGTGCATTGTCTCTAACAACTCTTCTGGAACAATCCATACTTGAGTAAGACAACAAAGATTTTGTGGAGAAAACTTCTCGCATACTCTGGTTTAGGACTGGCCTTTTTTGTAAACACATGGATGAGATTCAGGAAGTAGTTAATAATTTGACTGAGCAGTTGGAAGAGTTGGAAGCAATCATTGCCATAATTGTAGATGTGAATGTAATGACAAAAGATGGCATGCCTTTGAGTCAGGCTAAAGAGAAATGGGATGAAAGGTTCAAAGGACTCATGCAGAAAAAGGATGATAAAGAAGACATGGTAATAGATCGGCTTGTAGAAGTCAAAGAAGAGATAAAAGTTGCGGGGAGAGAATTGATAAAAATAAAGAGTATGAGGGAATTTTCCGTAGTAGAGTTGGATCGGATCAAGTTTGAAGATAGTTGGATTGATGGGCCAGAGATGGATACATTACAGCAAGTCTTCACTAGCTATGATGAGTTTATGGTAGATCCAGCTTCACATGCATGATGTTCCTCTTCCTTGTATTTTGCATTCAACACTGATAGCTTTTTGGAGCACATGACTTCTTCTTATCTTCTATCTTCTATTTTTAGATTAAACTGAATGTCTAAATGTAAGAACTCAAGATCAAACGAATCTGAGTTTCCAAGAGAGTTTAGTTCCTAAAAAGGTGGATAGCCTAAAAGAGAAGTAGAGTTCGAACTTTTGTATATCTATAAATACTTGATGGGTATCATATTGTAAAGGTCGACTAATTGAGAATAGAAATTGGCTTACCTAGTGCTAGGAGATAGAGTTTTGTAGTGATCATTTTTGAGATACGTTGTTACTTGATCTTTTTACAGTTAATAGAATCACAAGTTTTTGCGCAATATGGAGTTACAATTGAGTTGTTTTACTTGATAAGGCTGATAAGTTATAATCCATCTGAATGCCAATTATTGTGCTAAAGCATGATAGTTTCTTATGTGGTGAAAATCATTAGAAGAAACCAGATTTAAGGATTATCTTGTTGGATTGTCATTGAGTTAAATTTATTGAAGTTTGTTGATCTATAATCTTGATGATGAATGAATGTGTGTTGTTCTGAAATTCTTGAAGTAGTTGTGATATGTAAGTGGGGAATTAATTAAGCACCTAAAATGTATGCAATGGTATAGGTTATTCTATAGATTGTGTCATCTTATGGGTTTTTTGATCTGATTGGAAAAATATTTATTATTGAAGATATATGTCCAGATGTTAGATAAAGTTGATTCAAATTTACTGGTAACCCCTTTGTTCCATCTTTTTCTCTTTTTTGTTTGAAACCCCTTCGTTTACAGGAACCATTTTGATAAAAAGAGTCATTGCTTGAATCTTTCGTTACTAGCACATGCCCCTTGAACATTACAGTTGCATGAACCAACTAAGTGACACCAGACAGTTGACAACCAACTACCAGGACCTTGGGAGTTAGGCCACTATATGTTGTCTTTCTTTTTCAGGAGAAATAGAGTAGAAATATTTTGTTTTAATGTTTTTTGTGTCATTTTAACCATCAACACTACTTGTATTTTCTTCTCACTTGTGGTGGTGATGACCTGTGTCCCATGATCTATGATTTCTTAAATGAACTCATTAAAGACTTTACCCTTGGCTGCAAGCTTTTTTTCCTTTTGGCCAATTGATTCTTCGACATTCACCAAGGTCATAGATTGGGAATCACCTATTAAAGATCCCGCTATGTTTCTCAAGATGTTCACATATCGTTCAACTTTCTCATTGTATAGATTCTTAGCTTGCTCCATCTTGTCAAGCCTTCCTACAAGAGCATCTAATACTACTTGGGAATCTACTTTTTCACTTTCATTGGTTACCTTCCCAAGTTGTATTCTTTGTACAATATAATCTTCCATACTTACATCTCCCTCTAGTTGAGGAAGAAAACCTACCTCAACAAACTTTTGGCCAACTTTATCAACATGGAGCCTTGACAGCACCTTAGCCTTTTTCTTTTCCTTGTTCTTGGGGACAGGTATTTTTTCCAGGTCTAGCTCATCGGGGGAGATCATTTGTTTTTCATGCTTAGGAGCCTGCGACACCAATCAAGGAGGGAGGGAAGAAGTATATACATCTCTTGTTACCACTAATTCCTGAGTTGCAAGGGCTCCTTGAGGAATAGCTAAAATAGTAACTATGGGTGTCGTTGTAGTCATTATTGGCCCAATTGTCCATACACCAAGCTGACTCTACAAAGATTCATTCATGAATTTGTTAAATTCAACCTTCGAAGAAATGTCGAAAGATGGAGATGACAAACTGGGGAGAGAAACTAGCGAACTAGATAGGTCATTGATATTTTATGCTCGATCAACTGTAGAAGAAACCAACATTGTTGACACTACTGGTGGGTAAGAAACATCTTCTACTCCTGTAACCATGGTAGGAAGATGAGAAGAAGGCATGGGTGGAATAGGAGATTTAGGAATTGAAGGAGTGTGAGGTGGTGAAGACACTAGGACCTGTTCGGTTTCACCCCGAGGAGGGGACAAAATCTGCTCATCCTCTTGGTATTCCTCAACCTCTTCTGCGGATTGCTCTTCTTCTACATTTGATTTGGTTTCTCCAGAGTCTTCATCATCTGATTCTTCTTATTCAAACTCTGTATCTCCTCCTTCCTCATCTAAAGATAAATCCTCAGAAACAAGCTCCTTCTCTTCTACACGAGATGTGGTAGGCCTTGTTTCCCATATTTCAGTGGTCTGTGGAGTATTTTTCCCCATAGTGAACTTAATCCTTGGCCCTTTTCATGATGAAGAGGGAATCACGGCCTATTTTTCTTTGGCACAGGATTCTGGTAGTGGACCAGGTTTTTCTTTGGGAAGCTCACCTTCAAAATTTGTCTTGAAGGTTTTCATCTTATGGCCATGCTTGTGAAGCCATTCTTCTATGTTATGTAGGATAGGGGCTAACCTTTCCCTCATGTAAGTACATTCTTTTTTGGACCATTGTACTAGAGGTAAATGTTTCCCAAAGATGTTGTCCTCATCATAGGTAGAATTGAGGATGTCTCCCGGATCTGTAAAATCTTCAGGCAAATCAGCTATATGGAGGGCTCTAATTTTTTCAACTATCCACCTGTAGAAATTCATTTTACGTACATCCTCCTCATCTCTACATTCTACCCATACATGTCTTCAAAATGGTAAACATGGTTGTGACCTTTCTTGAGTTTCTTCTTCACATCTCTGAAGTCAAATTCATGCCTTTATTTGTAGGTCTTGATAGTCATTATGTGCATCTCTATTGAAACGTTCTTGGCCTTCTTCACACTTCTGATCGTGTATCTGCCAATGGTTAATGGAAACTTAAAACCTGGCTTATGATTCTTTTGTCGTTCTTTGTGCACTGAAATTGATTCTCTGCACAACTCCATAAGAATCCATTTGTCTGAAGGGTATCTAGGAAGCATGTAAGGACATCCCATGAAACAACCTACCCTTATATAAGAAAAGGTTGGGAATTGTAGAAAAACACATCCAGCCTTCCTGACCGCCTTGTAGGCTTCATCGGAAATCCTCTTCTTCTCCAGTGCCGGTTCAAAGGTGAAAAAAAATGGAGCGAAGAAAGCATTTGTGACTCTCCTGAAGTGGTGGAAGCTTTCCCTCAGGTTCAATTGGTAATAGTAATCATAGATAGGGGTAGAATTCCTATTACCCTTGGTAGATAAACTTGAAAATTGCCTCACTACTGCTGTTGCATACACCAAGAAAGAAGTCATATAAAATTTCAAGGTGGTGGCCACCTTTATCAGCTGCTCATAGATTTTGTCACTGATTTGTGCTCCCCAATCAATGTGTACTTTCCTCCTTCAGATGATCTGGATGTATTCATACATCCAATCTTTAAAATAAGAGAATTCAGGCAAGCCCTTAACTTGGCTTTGCAAGATAATCATGTCTCTCACATCTTCTTTGAAGTCACTCCTGGCGAGTCCGTTAGGCCACCTAGAAACAGCATGTCGAGGAGTCTTCAACCATTGTGAGTTGATCAATGTCTTGGTCTTGACTGAATCATTGTCAAATATCTCTTGAGCCTTCTGGATCGTGATGGGAGTGTATTGTTCCATCTATGGAACTTTGAAGACTATGTCAAAGAATTCACCATCAAGTCTCATTACTACCTGACCTGCAGAATCTCTCACAGTTGTGTCTTCTTGGATATAGTGAGCAGCAACCTAAAGTATGAACTCTATGTGATGAGTTAAAGTTGGGAAAGTAGATATCATATGAAGATTTCTATGCACAATGGCCTTCAGATTCTCATCCCATGGCCTCTGTTGGATTCTCTTCACGAACTCTGCCAGATCTTGATGACCGATCTGGGTATCTTTGATCTCATCCACCTTGGACAACACCACAGTCGAAGGGAAAATTCCCTGGTACTTATACTTCATCTTACCCTTTGCTTTATGATATGGTGATTGCGTTTCAGCTGACATTTAGGGGAGCAAAGACTGATGTATTTCTTATCTCTGAAGATCTTTTGATGGAACTTTGGAAATAAACTGCAAGAATGGTGAATTCAATGATTGTCAAGAAATACATGTCGTATGGGGAAATGTGAAATGAACATGGTGATATGGATTCATTGTGTTTTGGTTGTATGGTGCAGAAAACAATGTGCGAAAAATGAGCATGGAGGCGAAAATGAGGAGAAAACACATTTCAGAGTGTTGAGATAAAAAGTGCAAATTATGGTGCTCGGGCGATGAAAATCACCGCTCGAGCACTGAATGGATATTTTAGTTTTGGTGTCGAGGTGGTGAAAATCACCGCTCGAGCACCGAAGTCAACGCTTGAAAATTTTAGGGGATGGAAAATGTTGGTGTCGAGGCAGTGAAAATCACCACTCAAACACCGACATGTCAAAACTGTTTAGTGTCATGGCAGTGATTTTCACCGCCTCGACACCTGGGTACTTCTTGTGAGTGGGTGTCATGGTAGTGAAAATCACCGCCAAGACACCAGTGTGACTTAGCACTTTCATGCGAAGGCATTGAAAAACCTTGCCTATACACTGATAGAAAAATGAAGACCGACGTGCATGAAGGCAGGGAGAAACTTTGCCATGACAGTTGCAAACGATACGAGGAAAAATGACAGCAAAGAGAAAAGAGAAAGACACGAGCGACAAGAACAATGGTAGAAGAAAGCCAAAGACCAACAAGAAATACGAGAGCATTCAAATCTAAATAAAACTAACAACTGGAAGGAAAGATAAATGTGAACATACCTATGATAACTATGGTGAAGATGATAGTGAAAAACCCAGTGTTGGAGGACAACACCAAGGTTCGATCTCAATGGAGGCTCTTGGAAAAGCACGGAGCAAAGTGTAGAGAGGAGTCGCTTAGCGAAAGTGAGGAAATAACTCATATTAGAGTTAATAAAACCTAAAAATCAACTTCAGTCACGTGCATTGAATGCGGCCAGGAGAACTTGACTTAACTCACAAATAGGTGCTCGGGTGGTGAAAATCACCACTCAAGCACCAACTCATAAATAAAACTTAAGGTGCAACGGAGGTGATTTTTACTGCTTGAGAACCAAGAGTTGAAAATTTTGGTAGGTGCAATGGCAGTGAAAATCACCGCCCGAGCACCAAAAATAGTTAGAGTAAAAAGGTGCAACGATGGTGATTTTCACCACTGGAGCACCAAAAACATAAAAATGACTTAACTCTTGGGTTCTCAAGGAGTCAAACTTTAAACTCGAAACTTGAGCCTATCATCACCTACCTAGACTAGGTAAGATTAGAGACCTCATAAAAAAAGTTTTCCTTGTTTTACGTGCTTGAAACACATGGTCCTACGAAACCGACTAGTTTTGTAGGTGGGTTATCCGTGAATCAAGTGCTACTAGATTCTATGATAACAGCTATTGTATTCTAAGACCATGTTTTCCAATTAGTTTATCTTTCTCCTATCAAGAAAGATAAAGGGTGGAGTCTACAGTGAAGAATTACAAGTGGGGGATAAAGTAAAAAAAATGTTATTTAGGTGATGGGTGAGTAAAAATATAAACCAATTCTAATTTTTTTATTTATTTCTCATTTGTCTAGGTTTATAAAATAAAATTAGAGAAATTAAGTGCAAGTTACAAAACACATAATATTTTGAAACCTGTAATTTATTATAAACAAAGAATGTGATGAAATGCAAATGTAGATATGTATTATAGTTATGAATTTCTTATAATAAATAGGAGGTTTTAAATCATGCTATATTTTTTAACCTAGACTTTATGACATGTGGTAACCTTCATAGTACACATTTCACATTTCACACATTGCATGCTATATAAAAATTTACAAAATTCAAACAAAATAATGTTTTTTAACTTTCACTTCACAACATACCCAATCATTGTGGTTTTTAACTATTTATATGTAGTTTTACATTTCATATAGTAACAAAACCATTCTTGTTATTGAGAAAATTAAATATACTTGTCCATAGTGGTGAACCTTGTGTAGTGTACCTTGTAACACATGATTTTTTTTTGAAACCTACAATTTATTATACCTAAAGAGTCTCATCAAATGTACATGTGCATATGTATAGATAAAAAAAAATTTAATCAAATATTAGGTTTCTCAAAACATGTTTCATTTATTAACCTACACTTCATAGGCTACTTCACATTACACACTTCACACTACACACACTAATTGGTATAATAAATTGCAAGTTTCAATAAACACTATGTTTTTAACCTAAAAAATAGATCTCTTAAGAAATCATAACATATATATCACCATACAAAATGGGACACATTGGATTACACCGACACTATTAAAAACAACCACTTGCTCTTTTCCTAGATAAACGCATCGAGGTAAACAACAAAACTCTAGTAGTAACTATTCTTACTAAAAAGGCCAGCATGCTAAGTCATAATAAGATGTCATTCACCATCCCCCATACAATGGCATGATGAAGGAAGATTAGATAGGAGAAGTAGACAAATGGATGTTTTAGCCCATATTATTTCTGACTACACTCGTGGTCTCATATTCTTGGTAGTTTTAAAAAATGATGGAAAATAAACTACCAATTGCACCTTGGTGTCCAATGGGTATGCCAAAGAGGTGTGGAAGGTCAATTGGGATAACAAGGTTTTTTTTTTTGCAGTACGTGAATTCAATTGGTAGGTCATTTAGCAAATGATGATGTTTGTGTAACAAAGGTCTCAATGGAAAAGTCATAGTTTCAATCAACTATGCATCCTCTTACAAGGATCCAAATAGGATTGAAACAAAACCTTTGAATGAGGAAGATAATTAGGCTCCATTACCCATTAGGCTCATGGTATGTTTGCAATAGAGAGGGGGGGAGAGATAGGGATAGAAAGAGGTAGAGCTAGAGGGGGGAAGAGGAAGAGAGTGATGGGGGTAATGAGACAGAGGAAAAGATAGTGTGAGACATAAATAATTAAGAGAGAGTACTTGACAAAGAGATGGATATACAAAGAGGGAAGAAGGAGATAAAGAGAGACACACATATTAACAAAGACAGATTGAGATGAAGAGATATAGAGAGATGTAGATAGATAGAGAGACCAAAATGCATAGGGAGAGAGAGATAAGAGAGATAAAAGTCAATAGATATTTAGTGAAGAGAGATTAATAGTTAAATTTGTATCTACAACATCTAACAAAATCCCCTTCCATTATGTTGTGATAGATGCCATACCCTATTATAGAGGTCCTATTTTGGCACAATTAAGGAGAAGACATGAAAAGGTTTTTGAGATTGACTTTATACATGTTGATTGCATTTATGTGAAACATTCCAAGGATTGTTTAACAAATCCATTATGTGCATATTTTCTATGAATGTAGAAAGCCATGCCAACACATCTTTAGGGAATTCTACCAAACAATTTTCTTCAATGTAATTTGACCACTTTGAGTTTAGCTACAAGTGTCACTATTAAATTGAAGATGAAAATGTGGATTGTTTGATTTTTCTCCAAGTATAAACCTTCATTACTTCTTACCCAAAAAATATGGATTCAAATAGAGATAGAGAATGAAGAAGAGAGAGAAAAGATATAGAGGGAAATAGGGAAAGAGGGAAAATTAGGAGAGAGGGGGTAAGAGAAAGAGAAAGAGATGGAGACAAATATATAAAGGAAATTAAATAGGGAGAGAGGGAGATAGAAGAGGAGAGAAAGAGATACATTTAATAAAGAGAGGAATAGAGAAAGATAAGGAGGGAGAGAGGGAGATAGACAAGGAGAAAGAGATATTCATAGAGAGAGATAAATAGGGAGAAAGGGAGATAGATAGGGAAAGAAAGAAATACAGTTATAAAGAGAAAGAGGAGATGGGAGAAAAATAAGAGATTTAAAGGGAAACAAAGAATGAATTTGTGAAACTATTATGTGCCAACAATCCAAATATGAAACATGCCTATGAGATATATATATATCCTTCTCTCTCTCCCTCAATTTTTATTTCCACACCAAAATTTTCAACTATAAAATTTGGCATGTCAATCACAATTGTAGTAATTGGTAAGTTGAAATTTCTATAAGAGAGAGATTCAAGGAGGGAAGCCACTTCAACATTTCATTGAATATGTACTAAGCTATAAAATGTCTATTGATTTGAATCCCTTGTGATTGATCCACTATTTTTTTTTCTCACTTCTCTTGTTTACATTTTATTCTCACTTTTGGGTGTCTATATTTTTTTTCTCACTTCTCTTGTTTACATTTTATTCTCACTTTTGGGTGTATAAATATTTCATCTCATTACAAAAGGACAAATATTAGCTGGAACAAAATAATGACTCACAAGCTAAAACACAAGGGAGGAGCAGGCAACAAGAAAATGGTAGAGAAAGCTTTCCATTTGTCTGCATGGAAATAGTAGCCCATATAATGCATTTCATTAGCTTCTCAATATTACCATCCATTTTCATGCTCTATATGAAGGGTTGGGAAAAATACGAGGGGAAAGGGGTCTTGGACTGTGCAAGCAATTCAAAATCCTCTTCCCATTCCTTTTTAGCTCGTTCCATGCCCTCCACCTTATCCACCCCTTCTTTCACCTCATCCACCCCTAGGTCCACCTCATCCACTCTCTACAAGCCTAAATCTAAGGAGCAACATGTTGCACGAGTGTCTAGAAGGAGTAGTGCTACTCCTCCATCTTATCATACAAAGAACAAGTCTTATTCATCTTCCTCTTCCTCTTCCTCTTCCCTTGCATCTTCCAACAAGGAAAAAATGGAAGATCCAAAGATGGATGATGTTTGAGAAGAATGCCCTGGCTTCTACATTGAGAAATTACTCCATGAAATTCGACAACAGCAAAAATTTGAATGAGGTGTATGCAGACAATTATTCAAGCTCTAACCTCTTTGAGCTTAAAAAAATATACTCCATAGATCTTCCTATTTACGAGACTATGCCAGACTGGACAACCTTTGCCAGCATTCGCCCTACCTGTGCCAAAATAGAAGAACTGGAACAAGGTATGGGCATCCATCAAAGCATAAAGAATAGAGGACTTTAAACTGCCCTCACGAACATGTATGCAAAATGTGAAAGAATAGAAAAGGCACATGAAACATTATATCATAGCCTTGACTGGGTCGTGTGTTCTAGGCCTCATTTATTCTGCACTTATTCAAGCTAAAATGTAAGCCATTTTTTGTACGGAGAAGATTGACAAAAGCAGCAAAACTTCCTCGAATACTCAAAAAATGGAAGATTTTGAGTGTATGGAGCATCATGAGAAGCAAAAATATTTTGAGCCAATTTAACTCTCTCATCCTCTTCACTCACATTCCAATTTTAAAGAATAGAAAACCGTAAACCCTAACTCATAATCATTAAACCCTAAATTTTGCAGTAGACTATTTTCTCTCCATAAAATGCACATCAACAGGAGTAATTTACAACATTCATAATCCTACCCCCGATCTGGACCACACTCCATTGACAACATGAACAATCCCATTCAATCAATATTAGGAATACTCTTTTTACAAGTGTCAGTCATAATCCCCACTAAAATGTATAGCAAATTCTTGATGTGGAAGCAATCCTCGTTCCTTCTTGCAAGAATGGCCATCAACAATTACTACGTTAAATGGACTTGGTAGGTAACATGACAATGAGGAGTTTTTGTGTCAAATTCAGCTTCACATAGAGTGAGGGAGTATCTTCTCCTTCGGCTACATATCATGGCATCAAGGACATCCTCCTTAGCCAACACAAGCAAAACCTGAATAATATGAAGGAAATTAAAAATCTGTTGAATATCATGAGATGTCAGGGTTATAAAATTGATATTGGCGTAGAATTTAAATATGATTCGTTCATCGTTGTTCTCCTTAGACTGTATATATGGACAACTCACTTGAAAAACAAAAGAAAACGTGTTAATTATACCTCTCGAAAAGTGGCGAATAAAAACTGACAAAAATTTTAACGAATATGATTGCTCTGATCGTTGGCATCCGTTTTTAAACATTGCACATTGTTGATGATAAAAGGAGGTCGGCCTTCTCCTATAAGAATACGCCTTTGGCATAAATTCGGCATAAAATATTGCCAAAATTATCATGTTTTCATTTTCACAAGTGATGTTTGGCATGCTAAGACAACTCTATTTGGAAAGGAAAGGGGCAGCTCATATATCATGTTTAGCTATTTGGAATAGATAGACAATAGGTAGATAGGCATCCCTTCATTCTATTTTTCTTTGGGTTTCTTTTTAGCTTTTGAAAAATTTCATTTTATGTTGACCCCATCTTTTTTTAGAGGTGATACAAAAATTTAGCTCAAATCAATGAAATCACTATATTGGGCTTTTGTTTTACATGGTAGAATGTGAATAATTTAGCTTCTATAGTTTATAACTTCATTTTCCTTATTTATGGCTATGGTGAAACTTCTTTAACTTGTTTTTATTCATAATTTTCTCAACTCTGTGTTGTTATGGTTATTGATTTCCTCCATCTAGATTATAAAATGGTTTATAACTAGATCCTACGCTATATCATGATGGAGGTGTTTCCATGTTGCATATGCTTAAATTAGGAATTAGATACTCTCCTTACAAAATGAAAACTTAAATCATCATAAGATATATTAGCATTTTATTTTGTAGGAAAAATAGTTGCTCCTAGGTTGGTTGAGTATTTTTTTCTTTTTCTATAGAGACATGTTTAGATGTTTAATAAATTTTAATAAACCTAAGTTTAGTGTTAACATAGGTTTCCCAATTTTTATTGTCAGGCACTTCTCACAGACTGATGACCATGTTGCAAAAATCTATAAGAGACAACATAGGTATGTCATCCCACTTTGATTTATTTGCATGGTTTTTAATAATTTTCTATTTTATCACATTGAAGGGGTTTCTTGATTGATTTTTTCTTGTTTTTTAGGAGGCATATTTTGGTGTGTTAGGTGGATTTTCAGTCTTGTGTTTAGTAGGTATATATATCTTACTAGAAATGATATCTAATTTTCCATTCTATATTGAAACTATGAAGAGGGTAAATAGAAGAGTTGTGAAAAAGAGTTTTTTTTGTTTTTAATGGGTTCTCCACAACTCTTTGAAAACCACACTTTGTATGCTCATTTCTCTATTATGATGTTTTATATGGTGCTATTATTATTATTATTTTACTTTTATGGTGTCTATTATGGTGATTTATATGGAGAATAGTCATTTCCATACCAAGCATAAAGTTTCACAAATTTGTATGGAAAAATCTTTGTTTTGAAACACATTGTGTTTACACAACGACGTTTGTTTATACAAAATTTTGAAGACAATTTGTCATTTGTATGTAATGATGCCATTTTTATGTTATGGTATACTAACTAATCAAAATAACAACAATCATGTTCCTTATTCACAATCATTTCAAACCCAACTATACCAAGATTCTTGACAATCGTATATAGCTAAATTTAATTTTGAAACAAGATTATTTATCATTTCCCCTTCCCAACAAATGTGTCAACAATAAAATAATGGAAGCCACAAATATTTATAGCTACAACAACTATTCATAGTATGTCACACATTTGTATCATCATAAATTGTCACCCTTGACAATTTCACACTAGGTTTTGCTCCCCCCTATGTGCTTGGACCTAATTACGCACCTAATTTCTGAATTATGTGTGTAATTGCTTGTTTTGATTTAATATTTATCAAAAAATATAACATGGTAAATCAAAGTAGGAATTTAATATTTTTTCCCTAACACTTCAAATCCCTCAAAATAAGGAATCCAATCTAGGGTGCAGGGCACCATAGATTGCCTATTTTGGCTCCAAATTTAAATATGTCAATGTCAATAATTTATTATTTGGAATTCAAATTTGAATTTCCAACTATCGATATTTATTTTTGAGAAATTAGAATAATTCCATATAAATAAATAGTATTTTCATCATTTTAATCCTAAGAAAAAATCTATTCAGCGAATTGAAGATCCTAAAATCAGTCAAGAGAAGAGTTTTCAAAATTAATGTAACATTTTATTATTCAAGAACCATATTAATTTTTATGTGAGTTTCATTCATGTTTTGCATGTATTTTTTTTTTAGTACTAATACTTTCAAGTCTTCAAATCAAATAAATTCAACCAACAATTGGTCCTTGAAGGTGATGAGTGTTACTTCAATCAATCAAGGAGATCAAATCTAAGTGGTGAGTTGCAGAAAAGTGTCAATTAAACACTTTTTTATTATTTATCCCCTATCCCTCAAAAGGATAAGCTCTCTTTTATCACCAATTTTTCCATTATGTAGGTAAAAATACCAACATAGGGTTTGAATAAGAAAAATCCCTATATGGCACAACCCTTCCCCTCTTTTCGTATGTGTAGGTTATAGATCTAAAGTGAATTGGAGAAAGATTGAAGAAAATTTATTCTTTCATGTATCAAAACCCTACAATTTAACAAGTCACAAAATTTACATTTTCTCAATAATAGACGAGGAACTAAAAACCAAACCTAGAGGAAGGGAGCTAAAGGTCAGTGCCTTGAGGTTTGTATTTTCATATATGTGTAAATAAAAAACATAGTCTAGGGAATCCTTGTGCCCTAGACTAGCAATAATTAGCTTATATTTACATGGCACATACATTTGTGTCTACTCTCTTCACATCTAGAACTATTTTTTTTATTGCTTCAATTTTTTATAATTCATAATAAAATATTGTATTTTTGTAGTTTACCTAGTTACATATTTTTGTCACATAAAATCCAGTCTCTAAGGATTTTAAAGAATCATATTTGAGGTTTATTGACTCGTCTTTTAGGCTGCAAGTCAATATCATAGACTTTTTGGTCTTTATTCACATGTTTATTAGGAAAGGCTTGAACCTAGTGATGTAGACATTGGACATTCTATATCCTTTCCTATGAAACATTTTGGTTAACTTCACTAATTTTTAATATATACCTTCTAAAATATAGTGTACATCATCCTAGATCTATGTTTAATCATAGTTTGTTTGAATTCATCATTTCATGAAAAACCTTTAAAAAATAAAAAACTTTCCTAGAATTTTGCACTTAAATTTTAAATAAGGTTAGTTTAAACCAACATAAATTAGATCTACACCATAATTGCATCCACAAATCTGCATTAGAAAATATTAGATCTGAAATAAAATATGAAAATTTTCAAAGCATTCATTTAGACATATGCATATAGTAAAAAAATTTAAAAAGTGCATTGTTATTGTTGGAAAAGACATCAATATTTTCATTTCCAAATTTCATAATTTAGGATCAATTAATTTATGTCATTTATTGGTTGAAAATTTTGAATATTGCTTGTAAAATTTCATTTCACATTTCAAAATCATAAATTTGCTGACTTCTAGAGATTTATTTATTGTTAGATCTACACAGTCATAGAGTAGGACACTTAAACATTGTAGCACACATCTAAAATTTATTTTTTATAAAATAACAAGCCAGACTAGGGCATACTTTCACCCTAGACTAGTTAAATTCAACTAAATTCTGGATCACAAGTTTGTTTCAATGTCTTTTATGTGGCTTTGCTTTCTAATTTTGGACCATATTTGATTTTTTTGTGCATCACTCATTTGACCCATAAGGAAATTAAAAACATGTTCCCTTTTCAAAGATGGTTTTGATATAGCAATGCATGGATTTCATAAATATAATTTATCTACCTATGAGATCATTTTGAAGAAACAAAATGAATTCATTAATACTCATGAAAATCATTTTTTCTTCTCCCAGTATCTTATCGCCTTGTGAAGGTATCTTGGTGCAAGAGGTTCCAATCATTGAGAGTTATGAGAATCATGTTTGTTTTCCTCCCTCAACCTCTCCTACTTGGGAGGATATTGTGGCACAAGATGATAAAGTCATGGATACATTTCTCTCAAACGATAGTAAGATGGATTGCATAGATGAATATGCTAAATTGACATTAGATCCCCATTCATAGAAGATCATCAACAAGTAATTAACTCAATTAAGGTTATGAATGAACCATCAACTATTGACTGTCCTTTAATTATTGAACCTCATAAATCACCTCTCATTGTAGGACCTCCAAAACCTCATGGCCATATCCTAAAATTTGTAAAACAACTAATTAGTAATCATGCAGAACAAGATGTATTGAATAATGCAAGTTATTATGAAATTTCTCACACATATAACACTAGAAATAGTAAGAAATAAAAAAACCACCAATATCCATTCCATTACTTCAACCATACCTTCCACGCCCACTTGGTCCTCCTCAATGTAGTGGTAAATAATATGATATTTTTGAGAAACTTCATAATACTCTACAAAATATTTCCCTTTAGAGCTTGATTTAAACATCACCTACATAGCACAAGATGCTCCAAGAGGCTTTGCAAAATATTGATGTATCAACCTATGTCAAATCAAATGATGTACCCACCTTGTTTGAGTGTATGTGGGAAACAAAGTTGGATATTACATTCTGTCAACATGAATTATCCTTGCTTTAGATCCAAAACAAACATAAAGGTTTAATGATAATGGTAGTCACTAAGAAATCTTGGGTTAGGTGTACTCTCATAGATAATGGATCTAGATTTAATGTTTGTAGCATTGATCTTCTAGATAAAATTGGTCTTGAAAAGAATCTCATAAAACCTAATGATATTTTTATTCATGACTTTGATAATATTATTAGGCAACCATTAGGGACAATCATGCTACCCATTAAGGTAGGGCCTATGGTTTTTCCTACCTCTAGCCATATCATGCCAAGACTGATTTCATATAATCTTCTTCTGGGTATAGCATAGATTCATGCCATGAAAGGAGTTCAGTATACTCTTCACTGAGAGATGAAGTATGAATACAATAACAAGATTATACGATAAAGGAAGATGAAAAAAGTTACAATTCACAAGACCAAGTTGACCATAACACTTCCAACTCTCTTAATACTTTCATCCCAACTCCAAATGTAGAGCCTATACATGTTGAATATTGTATCTCACCCATAACAAAAATCTTAGATAATGATTGTGGTTAATTATATTTTACCCCCTCCTTTGTAGGAGAGTACAAAATCTCACAATCTACTCCTAAAGAGTCTTGTGTTTCATTTTCTCAATCTAGTGCTACATCAACTAATATGAAAACATCACCATGCATTTGGGCCTCTTTAAATTTTGTCTCTCATGTGTTAGTGATTCCTAACTTTAAAAAACTAAAAAAGGATTTGTGTTCTTGTGAAAGAACCAATTCTCCTCATGAGCATTTAGATAAGGCTTCTTCATGTGAGTTGGAAGGGTGTTACATGGGCTTGGATATAATTTTTTTCTAAAAATGGATATTTAATGAAAACATGAAACAAAATGATAAGGATTAACTGAAGTCTATATTGTACTTTTCTAAAGATGGATTAGGTTTGCAACCTTTTTCCCCTTCTTCATCAAATGTTCCATCATATATTGTATTCATGACCACTTATGGTAAGCGAGTGAGTTTTTATTCATAGGAGAGAAGAAAATATTCTACTACTTATCCTATATCCAAGAAAGAGCATATATTTTCAAGGATTCTCAAAGAACACTTCATTAATCTTCCCCCTCCAACATGTAAGAAATTTTATAGAAATAACTCATTTTCTGCATATGGTGCAAGGCACTCTAATGTATTGTTTCAAGAAAATTGTTACAAATATTCATGAACTTTGGTTTTTTCATTTGGTAGGGATCAATAATGTTGTTTAAGACCTATGTCACCAAAACCTGTAGCCTTTGACACATTTTCACTCATTTGGGCCTTTTCCCTTGGGTTTTGGCCTTGTTTTTCCCTAATCTGGTCTTGAATGCTTGCAAATCAACAACAATATAAATGGTTTTTTACAAAGGTGTTGTGAAGTGTTATAACACATCTTCCAATTTTTCTAAGACCCTTTCAAAAAAATTCAACTAAAAAAACCCCTTTTACCCCTTTTCAAACCTTGTGGCAAAGTGTTGTAATGCATTTTCACAGTTTCCTAGGCTTCTCATCAATAAATTAACCCTTTTTAATGATACATTTGTCCCTTAATGTAATTTTAGGCCCAACTTAAGTGTGTTTCAGGAGGAAAACCTAATAAACATCATTTAACACCACTTAATTCCCGACCACCACTTGAATTTGTCCAAGTGGACTAGGTCGCCACCTTGGGCAACCTAGTCCCTTTTGGCATAAAATTCAAAATTAAAACAAAAACTTAACAAGAATTTTCCTCTAAAACCCTAAGGTTGGCCTATCATGTGTTTTTTTTAGGAAATTAGTGCCTATCTTGTATAAATAAGGGTTTTCACCTTTATTTCACCCCCCCTAAGATCATTTTCATCTTCACAAGTAATCTTGCACTCAAGCTCCTCAAGCAAGCTTTCAAGAACAAGGCACTTCAAGAAACCTCCAATAAAGTTGGTTCTTGCATGTTGCGGACTTCAACAACAAAGGATTTGTTGAGTGTTTGTATTTTATTTATCATTAAATCATCTCTTCCCTCCATTTAATTTCATTTGGGTTTGATTACCATCAATGGGGTTTGACTAAGGCAAACCCTTATTCTCTAACCCTAACATTTTCCTTGTCATTGCATGTGTGTTTTGCAGGTTTTATGTAGATTTGGTAAGGAATAAAGTGTTGAAAAGGCTACCATCATTTCATCTAGGTCAACTCAAGTCATCAAACCCTAAGAGGAGAAAAAGGACAACTTGCAAGTCATTTTCTAAAGATTCAGACATGGCTATCTATCAAAAAGGGAAGTGCAAGTGGTGGCCCATAAATTCAAACCTTGGAACTCTTGAGAGTACCAAGAGGACTAGGTTGCCATAATTGGTGACCTTATCTCTATACCAAGCCTGAAAAATGGTTTTAACATTTCCAAATACCCTTTTAGTAGAAACCCACTCTGGCAGATTTTCCTGATAGAAGGACTAGGTCATCCATTTTGGCGCAAATGTCCTTGTGCATATTTTTAGTAGATTCTAGAACATTCCAAAGCTCCTATTCTACAACTTTCCATTCTCAGGTGCATTATCTCCATACTTTCCAATTTCCTTCCAAATTGCATACATTTAAGTCATTTAGCTTAGTGTGCATATACTTTACATTTTCTTTGTTTACATTCCATAGTTAGTTTAGTTTCAATTCATTTCAGAATTTAGCCACACTTCTCACACACAAAACAACCCTATTCAGCCCATACCCTTTGAATGCAATCACAAAAAAATCATATCATTAAGCGGAAAGAGAGTGATTTCTCAATCAAGAGCTCCTAGGTGAGAAACCCTAGAGGCCTAATTGGGGGAATCCTCTTTCCTTTATTTAACCAATATGTTTTTGGTGGTTCAATTTGGTGAACCCGACCGTAGACCACTTGTTAATCTTCTGATTTTGCATTTCATCTTAGGAAAAATCTTGCATTGCATTAAGATTTTACATTATTTGCATCCTAGGGTTTGTAAAAGAGTGCATCAGTGAAAAAATTCATGATAGAGTGCAGTTTGCATTGCTTTCTACTTGAAAAATTACAAAAAAGTATTCATTTTTATTATGTACCTGCACTAGAAACGAATAAAAATTGGCAATCGCATTCAAAACTCTCAAAAGTTATCAAAAAACTCACTGTTGGCACTAAGTTGCCACAATATGAGACCTAGTCCTCTTGCATATTTCTGGTAGTCTTTTCTGGCATTTTTAAAGCAAGTTTTGCACTTCTTTCTTCTAGGTTTGCATCTTAATTTTATTTTCTAGAATTTTGATTACAAGCATTTTAGTCTCTCTTGTTTACATTGCATTTGCATCCATCCCACCCTTAGGAACCTTTGCATGAGAATTTGGTGTTCTCTTGTTGATACTATAGTGAGACGAGGCTCTAGACTCAAGGCATCTCATGATAATACTATTGTTGTGGATCTTGGGATCTCTCAAGATTCTACTCCTAGTATCGACAATAGTGCACTAGGATTAGAAACCACCCTTAGCAACTCTCTACACCTAGGAAACACTCATGTTGAAAATAAAATCAATGACCTCCCACATGATAAACTATTCCACATTCATGCAAACCTAGCTAACCTCCAACATGATATCAGCCTTGAGAACATACCCACCATTTCCATCCCCACCATCGAGAACATTCACTGTATGCTTTAGAGTGATGATGGCCTTAGTGTTGTGAAGAAAATAGTTGAAATATACCAAAAATATGTCTCTTCCACACCTAGGGTCTCCCAATCATCCACCCATATTGTTATCCAAGGAGTACCTTCTACTCCTCCTCCTTCAACAATAGCTTCCATTCCCACTTACGCATCTCCTAGTGTGACAACAATTATGCAACAGATTAGTAATGTGATACCTTCCCTTGGTATTCCTTCCAGTATTCCTATTTCCCTTATGGCATCACATCCCTTAACCTCCTCCACCATACCTCCCATTAGCATCCCATTCACTTCCCCTTCCACTACATTCACCCCATCACCACTTTCCCTTCCACTTCATAACACTTATATCTATCCTCTTATCACACAGCTTTTTCACAATGTTACATCCATGCAACAAAAAATTTCCACTATTAATCAAAACCAACATGGTTCACCTACCCATTATGTTTGTAGTAATCCCTTATCCTTAGAGATCCTATGAACCCCATTACCACATAGAATATAAATACTGAGATTCGAGAACTACGGAGGGCAAGGTGATCCTTCTAATCATGTTAATGCTTATACTACCTTATGTAGTGATTTTTCTCTCGATGAGAAGTTGTTAGCCAAGTTGCTTCCTAGGACCCTCAAAGACACTACCTTGGACTATTTTTCATCCTTACCAAATGATTCCATTAGTTCATTCAATGGACTAGTGGATGCCTTGATCAAAAACTCCAAGTCCAAATGACCCCCAAAAAGACCTTGGCTGATCTAATGAGATGTAAGCAAGACACTAATGAAAAGATAACTTACTTTATCTCTCATTATCAAGCACCTTATTACTTAATTAATGTCAAGATACCTGGAACACATCTATAAAATATGTTCACTAAAAGCCTATTAACACCTTTTTAAGACAAGCTTACCCTAATGAAGTTCCCTTCATGCACTTGTGTCGAGTGATTTGTGACTATCACAATTCAACTAGTAGTCATGATATGAGATCCACTTCTAGTCAAGTTGAGAAGTCCAACGCTACTAACCAAACTAATTCTCTACCATTTCATAAGCCAAACAAAGGGGTTTTGCAATTTAACCCTCCTTCCCAAACCCCTCCACCTCCCAATAACCAAGTGGCTGCTATTAGATTGGTCATGCCCTTCAATTATGGAGATCCTAAATGAACCTTTATTCCTTTACCTAACACCCTCCATAATACCATGACTCAATTACTCCACCAAAAAATGATATCCTTACCTCTTGTCCATACACCCGATCCTAATAAGCCATTACCTCCATCCTATAATTCCACCGGTTATTGTTATTTTCATTGATAGAATGGACATGACACTGAACAATGCAAGCATCTCAAACACCTTGTGCAAGACCTCATTGATTCAAGTCATCTATATGTTGCTGACATCAATGATAAATGCAATACGTTTGTCACACCCCCCAACCAAAATTTGGAAAATTTTCACTAACCCTATTCCTAAACACAATGTTCCATTTTTCAAAGCTGGTGAAACTTCACAAACTGATGTTATGAATGTTGACAAACAACATGCACATTCAGATCCACTTTCAAATGCCACTCACGTCAAACCTATAGATGATATGGTGGGCACAATAGATGTCATCCATCATAAGGGCCAAACAAAAATACCTCTTGAGATTACCTTTTGACCTAGAGACATACTCAGAAACCTTCCCAATGGTCCTCTCTACATAGCTGACAGAACCTACGATAAGCCCACTAATGGGATATTCATGGATCCTACCTGTGGCGAGAATGTGATCACAGAATAATTTCCGGTACTACATGATATCTCTTATATGTTTACAATAGACCTACTATATGGATCAAAATGCATAATACTTTCACCTGCCCTACGATTGGATCAATCACCCTCCCATTACAGATAGGTCCTAAGACATTGGATGTGACATTATCTATCATACCCTAATTAGACCAATTTCATTTGTGACTAGGCCACCCATGGCTTCGTTCAATGAAGGAGGTCCCATATGTTATTCAAAAATGGTTGAAGTTTCCCATTGACAATGAAATATTCATCATCCACCATAGTGGCTTCAATCCTTTATCCTCCAAAGGAAACTTTTCTTTATAATCCTTTTGGTCTGAGCCTATGGAACCCATCACCCCTAGACGAGATTTATTTTTCATCGCTTATAGAAAATTTAAAGAAAAGAAGATCGTTCAACTCTCTCTTCACAAAATACCTCCTTCTACCTTAGAAACACCTATGCTTGATGAAGCTATGTTGCAACCTGAATCCGACATGCCTAACCAAAACACACCTGAAACCTCTTCCACATCATCCAAGAGGCCTAGGGATCATGACAGTAATTTTTTCTTACCTCCATGGATGAGCCACCTGTAGTTCTTCCCATTCCCCCCCTAGGAATGAAAAGCAACCTATGATGGACCAACCTATTGCTTCTTAGATTCCACTTGACAAAAGAACAAAAATGAATAAAGAAGCTAGGGAGCATAGTAATTTCCATCATTCTCTTGCTTGCCAATAACATGATGAATAAAATATTGAAAATTATAATCCACCCTTGCTAGAAGTAGTTCCTAGCGACCCTCCTCCTAAACCACCACAACCTGATCCTATACCCTCACCACAACCCATGCTACATGATACCACTGACATTGTTATCTGACCTCCCATTGTCATCAATCTAGATGATGATGAGGAGGATAATGCTAAAATATATGAAGAGGTACATCACACTTTGAATTCAATATTTTCCTCTTCCATGAGCATACATGTTAACTCTCCTTGGACAAGAATTGATCTAGATGCTAGTTTTGCAATTGCTAGCTTCCCTCTCACTAGTCGCCCATCCAAATTTTATAATGAGAAAGATTGGGAGGTTGCTTGATGGTTGACAAGAATTTTCCTTTACTAGAATTTTCTTTTTATTTTTCATGTTTCCTTGTGTGTAATGTACTCCCCTATACCATTTGATGTTCTCTCTCTTTTTGAATTCTTCTATATGTACCTTCCTTCTTCTCTCTGTCATGCATTCATCTCACCTTTCATTTGTTCTTTTTTCCTTCCATTTGGGGATGAAGCAAGGCATTCAGACTGTAATGTCTCCTTCAAGTTGACCCAAATGGACTCTTTCCCTTTTTTTGGATCTTTTTTTCCTTCTATTTGGGGATGATGTAAGGCATTGAGACACAATGTCTCCTTCATGTTGACCCAAATGGACTCTTTTTATTTTTATTTTGTTCCTTTTGCCTTCCATTTGAGGATGATGCAAGGCATTGAGAGTGCAATGTCTCCTTTGTTGACTCAAAAAGGCTCTTTTTCTTTGGCTTATGTTGTCCTTTTGGAGACAATGCAAACCATTGAGACACCTTATGTCTCTTCTATGTTGACCCAAAATGACTTTCCTTTTATTTATTTTTTCTCTCTTTGTTTTGTTCTTCTAGTCCTATGTATTTGGGGAGATGATGAGAGTTCTGACATCTCTACACAAATATTGCAGCAATGAACATACTAACCCCAAATCCATAGATCCGTTATGTGTTTGTGTTTTTTCATTTTGAGGGCAACCCCCTTTCCCTTTTATTTTTTATTTTCTTTTACATAACATAGCCTCCCTTACAAACATATCATTTGGCATAGGGCTTTCTAAGTTGGCTCTCATGTCATTTTCTTTATTTTTGCATTTTTCCTTTCTCTACTTTAAAGAAATTTCTCACAAAACGGTTTGTAGAAATTCCTTTAAAGTGGGGGTATACATTGGCATTATTTATTTTTGCATTTGCATTTGTTTTTCTTTGTCCTTGGTTCGTAAGTGCAGCCTTATCACTTCATATGATGTGTTTCTCACTATTTGGATGACATTGGGTGTAATTTCCTTTATAAGTGTGACTTATCTTAGCATATTACATTGCTCTTAGTGGCCTTATGTGACACATTACATCCCCTAAGTTGTGAATTTTCTATCCTTCAATTGGTCCTCTTTTGGAAACATTAGAAACAATTTTACCCTAAGTAAAATAACTCACATGAACTAAATAAGACTCCTTGGAACACTCATTTTTAATTTTTTTTGTATTTTACATTTTTTCATTTTTTACATATTGCACTTTTGCATCCTTGCATACATGGCCACCTTGCATAACACAACTTGCATGCATGTGGTGCCATCTTGCACTTTTTCATGAGTTATAATCATTTGAGGCTTTTCTTGTCTCATGAACCGTGAAACTTTGTATTTTCTAGCGCCTTATCAAAGTTATCAGGAGGTATAACTTTGGTATGGTTGAGCAGGAAGCCCAAATAGCAGCAAAACTGTCCCCATAGCCACCTTTGTGTGTGTTATTGCATACCAACCTAGCTTATTTTCCTCACCCTTTTGGGCCTTCTCACCTAGCGGAAAACCGAAAGTCTCGTCACCCCAGAGTGAGTACACTTTCCTTGTGGACAAACAGCCTAGATCTAATCCACAATTGGCTAGACAAATGGTTGAAGCTTGATCTGACTTTCCTCCTCTCTTCACTCCTTCACATCACTTTCTTGTGTGATCTTTTTTTCTTATGTTTGGTTTACCATGGGACCTTGATCCTGGTGGCTTGATCATCCCTCTCTATTGATGTCATCTCACATTAATAGCATGAATACAATTGGATCCCTCTCGACATGCATGATCTAACTAATTTAGTGTGATTTTGAAGCACGTTCATCCTCTCACTAAAGTGGGGGATAAATGTGTCACCAAAAAGTGTAGCCTTCAACACTTTTTCACTCATTTGGGCCTTTTCCCTTGGATTTTTCCCTTATTTTTCCTTGATCTGGCCTTGAATGCCTGCAAATCAACAATAATCTAAATGGTGTTTTACAAAGATGTTGTGAATTGTTGTAACACATCTTCCAACTTTTATAATACCCTTTCAACACAATTCACCTAAACAACCCTTTTTTACCCATTTTAAAGCCTTGTTGCAAAGTGTTGTAAACTGTTGTAATAAATTTTCACACTTTCCTAGGCTTTTCATCAATAAATTAACCCTTTTTAATGATGAATTGGTCCCTTACTATACTTTTAGGCCCGAATTAAGTGTGTTTTGGGAGGCAAACCTAATAAACATCATTTAACACCTCTTAATTCTTGACCACCACTTGAATTTTTCCAAGTGGACTAGGTCACCACCTTCGGCGACCTAGTCCCTTTTGGCATAAAATTGAAAATAAAAATAAAAACCTAATGGGGATTTTCCTCCAAAATCCTAAGGTCGACCTATCAGGTGTCATTTTTAGGAAATTAGGCCATATCTTGTATAAATAAGGGTTCTCACCTTCATTTCACTCCCCAAAGATCATTTTCATCTTCACAAGCACTCTTGCACTCAAGCTCCTCAAGCAAGATTTCAAGCATAAGGCACTTCAAGAAACCTCCATTAGAGCTAGTTCTTACATGTTACAGACTTCAACAACAAAGGATTTGGTGAGTGTTTTTATTTTATTTATCATTCAATCATCTCTTCTTTCCATTTCATTTCATTTCAGTTGGGTTTGATTACCATCAATGGGGTTTGACTAAGGAAAACCCCTATTCTTTAACCCTAAAATTTTCATTGTCTTTGAATGTGTGTTTTGTAGGTTGTATATAGATTTGGAAAGGAATAAAGTGTTGAAAAGGCTACCATCATTCCATCTAGGTCAATTCAAGTCATCAAAAACAATTTATAGGTCATTTTCTAAAGATTCAAACATGGGTATTTGTCAAAAAGGGAAGTACAAGTGGTGACCCATAGATTCAGACCTTGGAGATCCCAAGAGTACCAAGAGAACTAGGTCACCATCATTGGTGATGTTTTCTTTGTACCAGGCCTAAAAAAGGGTTTTGACATTTTTGAATACCCTTTTAGTAGAAACCCACTCCGACAGTTTTTCCTAGCAGAAGGACTAGGTCTCCCATTCTAGCATAAGTGTCCCTATGTAGATTTTTAGCAGATTCTAGAATATTCCAAAGCTCCTATTCTGCCACTTTCCATTACCAGGTGCACTAGCTCTGTACTTTCCATTTTCCTTCCAAATTGCATAAATTTAAGTCATCTAGTTTAGTGTGTATAGTTTACATTTTCTTTGTTTACATTCAACAGTTAGTTTAGTTTCATTTAATTTCAGCATTTATCCACACTTCTCACACACAAAAAATCCCTATTCATCACATACCCTTTGAATGCAATCACCAACAAGCATATCATTAAGCAGAAAGAGAGTCATTTCTCAATCAAGAGCTCCTAGGTGAGAAACCCTAGAGGCCTAATTAGGGGAATCCTCTTTCCTTTATTTAACCAATATATTTTTGGTGTTTCAAGACCATTTTGAGCTATTTCTATTCATTCTAGGATGTTTTATAATGTTTTGGGGTCATATTATAAATTTTTTCCAAAAGTTGTCAAAAAGATGTAAAAGTGTCACTAGAGTTAACAAAACATTGTTGTTCAATTTTTTTAGTTGGAACTGATTTGGAAATGATAAATAGGCCTTGTAACATCAACCTAAAATGTTGGAGAATCTTTAAATGAAAATTTCACATCTTTTTGTCACATTGAATATTGCTTTTTTCTATGAAATTTGACTATATTCTGCCTTGTACAACTTAGTACGATCTAGTAAAACCTTGATGGTGAAGTAGGAAGGTGAAGAAATTTCTTAGCCTCTAAATTTATTTATTTTTATCATATTTCATTGCATTTTGCAAAATATATTTCACTTTTAGTGTCTCCAACCCAAAACCCTACCTAGGGTTTCCAACGAGGGAAATTTGAGCATGGACAGAGTTTAAAAAATTGAAATTTCATGAAAATTTGTAGAAAAATTTGTCCTAGGCCTATGCACACTCTTGGAAGAGGGAAATTCATGAATGGAACATGTGAAGGAGATCTCTTTGACAAAAAAAATATATTTTCAGTGAAGTAGTCCTAATAACCCTAGGTTCTTGTTGTCTTTGAATGATCCTTGCATTCTCTATCAATGGAGAATTAAAGAAACATATTGGAATGATGTTAGAAGACTATACAAGTTTTTGTAACTTGTATGACAAGAATTCTTTCCCTTGTTTTGAAGCCCTTTGCTTGTTTCGCCTTGGGGCAACAATATCCAAGTTGCACAAAGCATTGCCTTGATCATTTGTTTGGGGCTTATATGTTGGGGAACCCTTAGAGAATGTTGAGAAATTTCTGAATACACCATGTTTTCCTTTATTCAATTCTTTCCTCAAGGGTTGAGTGACACAAGGGTGTTGTCCCATGCTTAAGTCTTTAGAAACACATTTCCAAACAAAAAAAGAAGTACCTGTGCCATGTTTTCTTTGAAACCCTGATTGGAAAGTGTTAATATTATTTTCTTTGGTTCTTCCCCTCTACATCATATTGTTATTAGAGCCAATAAAGAAAAAAATTGGTTTGGTAAATTCAAGACAAGCAAAATATGCCTTTAAGAGGAAATATTGTTGAAAGAGAAATAGAAAGGTTGGCCAAAGAGATGCAAGACAAACTTGCCCAAGAGATGAAAGAAATGAAAAAAAATCTTGATACAAGGCTCACAATAGTTTAGACAAATCAGAGAAGAGGTGTGATCATAGGAGATTTGAGTGATCAGGAAGAAGAAATCGATGAACACAATCCACAACAAGAACCCATGAAGAAAGAGATGTGGAAGAGTTGAGGATGGAGAGATTTTTGAAAGTAGTTAGAGGTGAGGATTCCAAATTGAAGATGGAACTCCTAGTGTATTCAGGTAGTCTAACTAGTGAGGAACTTCTTGACTGGATTGGAGAATTAGACAAATATTTTAAATTTGAAGATGTTTTAGAGGAACAAAAAGTGAATTTGACAAGAACAAAATTGAAGGGTCATGCATCCCTTTGGTGGGATTATGTGAAAGAAGAGAGAAGGAAGAAAGGAAAAGAAAAGATCACCTCTTGGGACAGAATGGTTGCAAAGTTGAAAGGTAATTTCTACCTAGTGATTATACCTTTTAATTGTATAGGAAAGTATAAAATTTGAAACAAAAAGGCATGGATGTAAAGGCATATATATAATAATTCTATAAACTGATTATTAGATCAAGCCATATGGAATAGGATGTTCATAAGGTGGCAAGGTGTTTGAATGGACTAAAATATAGTCTACAAGATGAACTAAGTCTCACAAGCCCTAGAACGATAGAAGAATGCTACCAACTAGCCATAAAGGTTGAGGAAAAGTTGAGAAGGAGACAAGAAAAACAAAGAAGAGATAGGGGAAGGAATTTTAGAGGAAGAGGATCATTTTTTGATTCAAGACAGTCACATGAGATTCAATGAAAGACAAGTAACTCTCAAGAACAAGTCTCAAATTCAAGGGGAAATTTTAGAGGAAGAAGATCAAGTTTTAGGGGAAGATTTGGTAGTAGAGGAGGATCAGGTGGATTCACTGGAAATTTTTATAAATGTAATAAATTTTCAAGCCATAAAGCGTGGAAATTCCCCGAAGAACAGACATCTACTTCTTTTGGGAGTGAAATAACAAATTAAGTTACACAAGGTAGAGATGTTGAAAGTGTGAATTTTCACTGAGAGTTGAAGAACCAAAATTTGGAGAGTTTTTCCTAATGAGGAGAACCTTAATCAAAGTGCCCATGGAGAAGGAACCACCCCAAATAAAATAATTATTCAAGACCACTTGCAAAAACCAAGGTAATGTTGTCAAACTATCATTAATTCTAGTAGTACTTATAACTTGGTTTCTATTGAAATGGTTGATAAGTTGAAACTGAAAAGATTACCCCATGCCACTTCCTATAAGGTCTCATCGCTAAACAAAGGGAAACATGTTTTAGTGAATTTATAAAATTGGGTATAATTCTAAATATGGAGATATTATGACATTTTTATGTCACATCATTCCCATGGATGTTTACCACATGTTGTTAGGTAGACCATGGAAATATGATAGGAAGGCAGTCCATGATGGTAGTAAAAATACCTATGTCATCGAGAAGGATGGGGTCTCTTACACTTTTACACCTTTGAAAGATGAAAGCCAAGAAAAACAAGTGGGATCTAGTGTGATGTTGGTAGGAGAGAAAGAGTTAATAAAAACCATGGAAAAGGAGGAAATGGGCTTTGTAAACATAACCAAACCTAGGACTATTATTACAAAAACTAGGATTAATTAATTTCCTTTATAGATCTAAGATTTTCTCAAGGAACATATGCTAATATAGTGGTAGATGAGATCCCAAAATAATTACCTCCAATTAGGGATCTAAATCGTCATATTGACCTCATAATAGGGTTGGTCTATCATGTAAAGAAACCTATGAGGAGTGTAACATATCTAGAGAAAGAGATGGTGTCAACAAATGTGATACCCACAAAATTTTTTGGAAGGTTGAAGATGGTAGGAGTTTAGATGCTAAATACCACAAGTCTAATATGAAGAAAATTAAAGAGTTGAATGAGCATTGGTTGGTGAAGGAAGGAAGTTCATAACAACAAAACTTTCAAACTGAGTTGAATATGGCAAATGGAAAACTAGCCTAGTTGCATCAGTTACAATTGGATCAGCATAGGGAAGTTGCAAATGATAGTGATTTTGCTACTACAGGTTCAAAAGGAGAACAACAACATTTGATTTATGTTATAGAAGAAGATGAAGCAGTGTTGTTTCCTAAAGCTTGTCAAGAAGATGACGAAAATAAATTTCTTCATTAGGATGAAAGTTCATTTCATTTATTCGAGAGTACCCAACAAGAACTTGCCTTGAAATAAAATATAGTAGCCAAATTCAAAATGAAAGGTTTAGAAAGGAAAGCCAATGGTCCATTTATTGTCATGCAGTTAAAGGCAAGAAGACATTTGAATGTCTTAAATGATTATGGACAAGAGTATTTTTTATTAGATACAAATAAGGATATTTTGATACTTTTATGCATAAAGACGACATCCAGCTACAAGTGCACACTATTCTTCAGCAGCATGGTAAAGTGGATAGTGAGATAGGTAAAGTGTGGAAACTTGTGTAGATTTCCAAGAGGAGTTATAGTAGGGTGAAGTAGACAAGAAAGATAAGTTGAGTATTCACTCCAATATTTGTTCTTCGCATTGAGGATACTAAGGGATGATTGAGGTAGACATTTTTAATCAAAGACCTCCATTCAAGGGGACCTTGAATCTTTTCTCTCTCGGGAGTATGGTGTAGGGCACCTTGATGCACTGTTTAATTCAAACTATTGTAAATGTTGATAAAATTTTATTTTTTGGTTTGGTAGGGATAAATAAGGTCATTTAAGATTGTTTTGAGTCATATGGATTCATTCTAGAATGTTATAATATTTTGGGGTCATATTGTAAAAAGTTGTTGAAAGTTGTCAAAAATGTTGTCAAAAAGATGTAAAAGTGTCATTAGAGATTAAAAAAAAGGTTTTTGGTTTTTTTTTAGCTGCAAATGATTGGTAAATGATAAATTGGCCTTGTAACATTGACCTCAAAGGTTTGAGAAGCTTTGAATGAAAAGAACATCTTTTTTTCACATTGAATTTGTTTTTTTCTATAAAATTCGATTGTATTCTACCTTGTATGGTTTGGTACAATCCATTAAGGCCTTTTCTAGTGAAGTAGGATGTTGAAGAAATTTCTTAGCCTCCATTTTTTTAATCATATTCCATTGCATTTTGTAAAATATATTGTACTTTTAGTGTTTGCAGCCCAAAACCCTGCCTAGGGTTTCTAGCAAGGGAAATTTGAGCATGGACAAAGTTTCTACCAACCAAAATTCATGAAAATTTGTAGAAAAATCTGCCCTAGGCCTATGCACACTCCTACAAAAGGGAAATTAATGAATGGAATGTGTGAAGGAGATATCTTTCACATAAATTTTAGATTTGTAGTGAAGCAGTCCTAACAACCCTAGGTTCATGGTGTGTTTGACTAATGCTTGCATTTTTTTTCAATGGTGAGTTAAAGAAACATCTTGGCATGATATTGGAAGCCTACACAACTCTGGTAACTTTTATGACAATCATTCTTTCCATTTTTTTTTAATTCCTTGCCATATTTCACCTTGTAACAACAATATCCAATTTATGCAAAGAATTGCATTGATCATTTGTTTGGGGCTATGTATATTGGGGAACCCTTGGAGAATGTTGAGATAGGTCTGAATAAAACATGTTTTCCTTTATTGAATATTTTCCTCAAGGGTTGAGTGACACAAGGGTGTTTTCCCATCCTTAAGGCTTTAGGAACACATTGCCAACTGGACAAAAAAGTACTTGTGCCCTATTTTCTTTGAAACCCTGATTGGAAAGTGTTTAGATTACTATATTAGGTCCTTCCCCTCTGCATCAGTATATCATCAAGTGCATGACACTAATGTATTTTAGAACTTGAATAGTACAATATAGCAACTTAGTGTTTATGATGCTCTCCCATGTGTTGATGCACCTAATCATTTTAAGCAATAATAATATTTATTTTATGGTTTTTCTCCTCACTATTTGGAATTTATATCTCCACATTTTTTTTTCATTATCATTCATGGTGGTACCATCTCAAGTGCAACCATATATTTTTCCATGGTAGCAGAAAAATCTAGTCTATAGTGTTACTATTATTGTCTTTAAACTTGGGGGGGAAAAGTATAACTATTTTTGGGAGGTGTGTGTTGTTTTCAAGGATCCTCTCTTCCGCTCTTGTTTCCTTATAAAATAATGAAAACAAGTGTTCACCTTTTCAGAGGTGGAACACAAACTAAGTGTTTAGGGACATAGATCTATTTCTCTCAAGTTTCACTGAAGGAAACCCTAAATATCTCAATCTAAATGTAGAAAGGGGAGAATATATCTTGCAATAGGTTTTCCTAGGGTAGTATTTGAGACTAAATGAGGGTTCACCACCAAGATAGGTCTTGGATAGACAAGATATTAATCAATCATGCAAAGTACCATGGAAAATCTAACTAGATGACCTAGGAAATGAAACTAAAATATAGAATGTTAAGTTGAGAATAAATAGAGGTGCACCAAGGAGAAGGATGAGGTCAAATAAACCTCCAAAACCCTAAAAAAAAATTGTTCAATTCCCATTGGGACTCATATTCCATTCTGAGCGATTTAGTCCTAGACTATGGTTTTTGTGCCAAAATTGAAATATAATAGTGTATGATCTAAAAGAACTAAAATATGGACAATATGATATATTGGGACTCATACACCACAAGTGGAATATCAGTCCCACTTAAATTTTTCAAAGGGTTAAGACATGAATCTATTCTCCTATCTCTTCTCTTCCTTCTACACTTCGTTTCTAGATCTGAAACCCTGATTTGCAACCTGTAGGTGACTTTTACTGAAGATTACAACCTTGTGATGACTTGAAAAACTTATTTAACATTGAAACCAAATCTTCAAAGGATCTTCAAGATCCAAAGCACCTATATCTACAATCACACATGTAGGATGAGAAAAATTTGTTGATTGTTGGAGAATATGGGTTTGCCTGAGTCAAACCCCTTTTATGTACTTAAACCAAACAATGAGATAATGAAACAAGGACAAGAAACTCGAAACATAGAACATGAAACCTGAACAATGATGCCTTGAATGATGTATTTTAAATAAAAAATCTAGCATAAAGTGGTCATGTACAATATAGATCTTGATCTTGAACTTTGATATGAAACAATGTATGCAAATGCATCTTCAATGCTACATCACAACACTAGCTCAACAACATGCTTGATGCTCTAGGTCTTTGACATGATGATAGATCTTGAATTATTGCAACAAATGATGAAGAATTTTGTCCTTAAATGCCTTATAAATGATCTTGAGAAGTCTTGTAAACTCTTGTAATCATAAACTTACTGTTAGGAATGGTCTCTTGAAAGTATTAGGTGGAAATGAGTGAAATAACCTTATATTTATAATTTTTATGCCAAATTTCCTGAAATTACAACACTACAAGCTGACGTCATATCTAGGAGGATAAAATACTATCAAGGATTTGAAATAAATTTTATTTTGGGCCACATGAGACTCATACAACAAAATTGGTGTATGAGTCCCATTAGGCCTAACTATGGGGCACATTTTAAAAAGTGCTTAGAATGATGCAAAAGCTATATTGGGACTCAAAAACCTAGGTGGGAATCATACACCCAAGGTGGCATATGAGTCCCAAATCACTAAAGGGTAAATGCACCAATCTATGACACAATTTTGGCTCTAAAGATGCCACCTTTTTTTTGAAATCAAGAAAATCTGATTTGCACAAGAAAATGAAGATAGTTACGCTCAAAATTTCAAGATGCAGTAAGAACAAAAGTTGAAGTGCTCTGAGTCTAGTTTCTAAGCTACTATTGTTTTTTGAAATTAATGAAGATTAAGGGTCTCGAAAAGGGGGGGGGGCCAAAATAGGTCCTATTTTTATCAAAAAAAAAGCATAGCATCTGAGGGCTCCCCCCTTTTTGGTTAAATTTTTTTTTGAAATTCAAAAATCCCAATGGTGAGAAATTAGCTAACACCATGTAGTTTATCCTCCTTTCGGATAATTTTTTGAATGAATATATAATATTTTATGAATTTTCAAAGTGGACACATCCTGAAAAGCTGAAATTTGAGTGTGCTCCCCCCCAAATTTTTTGCAAACTAATCAAAAATTGATTTTATTTTTTTTCATCATGTGTAGAATGGAGTCTAGTTTCAAAAAACATAGTTTGTTTCACGTTCCGATGAACATGTAAAAATCTATCCTAAACCTAGCACATGTTGGTTTTTGAACAAAACCGAAGGCATTTATAATAGAAGCCATAGATCAAAACCTTAACTAAATCAAAATGAAAAAAGAATTATATATTTAGATAGCGGAGATAGAGGTTAACACTATCACACTTTTTTTATAAACTTGCATTTAAATACGTGCAAATGAGATGGGGAGCACAGTCAAAAATATGAGAAAATTTAGCAAATCTTGTTAATTAACATGTCTAAAGTACGCCTTTTGGCAAGCGCCAAATGTGATGAGTCATTTGGCATGCTCTAAATGTGATGAGTCATTTGGCGAGTGCCAAATGGCTTGCTTTGCACAGAACTAGATTTTAGATTTCTCTATCAGGGAAATTATATACATGAAATAAAAATTTTAGTATAAGTTAAAATTTACATATGGACATTTACTTTCTTATACTTTAAGTTATATTTCATGTATATATAACCATGATGTTTGAGAGTGGTTTCAAATCTCTAAGAGTTATAATGCAAATTCTAGTTTTTGGAAGATCTTAAAAATTTTAGACTTAGTCAAATTTTAGTAATCGGCATGTCAAATTTTAGTAATCAGGAGGTCAAATTTTAATACTCAGGAGGTCGAATTTCATCTATCTCACTCATTTTCATCTCTTATTCTCTAGATCTCTCTCGCTCTCTCTATCTCCATCCCTTTATCTAACAATATCTTCCTTGAGCTCAAGAACTATGTCTCTACATGTCCATCTCTCTCTCCTTCTCTCTCCAATATATATCTCCCTCCCTCCTTCCCTCTCTAAATTTTTCTATCTCTCATCCCTCTCCTTTAATCTCTATATATATCTCTCTACTCTCTACACCTACCTATTCCTCCCTCCCTCCCTCTCCTCTCTTTCTCTCTCTCTTTTCTTCCCTCGCTCTCTCCTTCCCTCTCTACTCTCTATCTTGTCATTCTCTCTCTCCTTCCCTCTCTATTTCTCTCTATCTCACTTCTCTCTCCTTCCCTCCCTCCCTCTCTAATTTTCTCTATCTCCCTCTCTCTCTCCTTCCCTTTCTACTTCTCTTTATCTCACCTCTCTTTCTCCCCCTCTCTCTCTCCCTCTCTCTTCCTTTCACCCACCTTTGCTCTCTACTTCTCTCTATCTAACCTATCCCTCTATACATCTCTCTCTCTCCCCCCTCCTTCCATCTCAATCTCTCCACCTTCCTCCTTATCTCTCTAATTTTAAGCTCCATCACACATCTCTATCACCTATCTCACTTCTCTCTTTCCCTTCCCTCTCTACTCTCTTTCTCTCTATCTCACCCCTCCTCTCTCTTATCTCTCTCACCTCTGTCTCTCCATCCCTACCTCTTCCTCCCTCTCTCCTTCCCTCTATTTTTCTCTTTATCTCCTCCTCCCTCTATCTACCTAGACCTCTCTCTATTTTTGTGTCACCTCTCTCTCCATCCCTACCTCTCTAGGTATATCTCTCCTTTCATATCTACTTCTCTCTACCTAGTTGTCCATCTATACCTATTTCTCTCTCCCTCCTTGCCTCCTCTCTCTCAATATCTCCACCTTCTTTCCCTCTCTAATTCTCTCTATCACCTCTCTCTATCTCTCTCCTCCCTCTCTACTCTCTCTATCTCTCCCTCCCTCCCCCTCTTTCCATCTCTCCTCTCTCCCTCCCCCTCTCTCTATATCTCTTTGCCCTCTCTCTACCTATATCTCTCTCCTTCTATCTTTCTCAACTATCCATTTTACCTATCCCTCCCTACTCTCTCTCTTCCATAAAAATTCAATATATATCTCTCTGTCTAGCCTACCCCTATATACCTCATTTTCTCTCCCTCTCTCTTTCCCTCTCTCAATCTATCTACCTTTCTCATTATGCCTCTACTTAGATCTCTATCACCTCTCTCTCTCCCCATTCCCTCTTTACTTTCTTTCTCTCTATCTCATCCCTCTCTCCTTAAATATCCCTCCCTTCCTCCTCTCTCTCTCTATCTCACCTATCTCTCCCTCCCTACCTCTTCTTCCCTCTCTCCTCCATTCTCTACTTCCCTTTATATCCCCTACCTCTCCTTACTTAACTCCCTCTCTCTCTATTTCACTCTCTCACCTCTCTCTAAATCCTTATCTCTCCCTCGATCTCTACCTCTCCATCTATCTCTCCTTCCCTCTCCACTTCTTTGTATCTGCCTTTACTCTCTCTACCTAACTCTCCCTCCAACTCTCCTTACCTCTCTACTTCTCTCTACCTACCTATCCCTCTATACCTCATTCTCTCTCTCTCACTCTCTTCATCCTTCCCTCTCTTAATAGATATATCCACCCTACTAAACTTCTATCTCTCACTTCTCCCTCCCTTCCCCTCTCCCACTCCTCTCTACTCTATCTCTCTATCCTTGTCCCCTCTCTACCTTACACTATTCCCTCTATCTCTCTCTCTCTCTCTCTCTCTCTCTCTCTCTCTCTCTCTCTCTCTCTCTCTCTCTCTCTTCTCTCCTCTCCTCTCAAGTTCTCTATCTCTCTCCTCTACCCTTAACCTTAAACCCTCTACCTCTATCTCTCCCACTCCTCTCTCTCTCTTTCTTCTCTCTATCTCATCGCTCTCCTCCTACTCCACCTCCTATCTCTAATCCTCTCTCTCTCACTCACTCACTCCTATATCTCTCTGCTCTACCCTTAGCCCTCTACCCTATATCTCTCTCCTGCTCGATCCCTCTCTCTCTCAAGACTCTCCCTCATATCCCCTCTCCCTCTCTCAGGTCTCTCTCTCTCTCACTCACTCCATCTATCTATCTCCCCTCTACCTTTAACCCTTGAACCCTCTACCCTTTATCTCTCTCTCACTCCCTCCCTCCCTCCCTCCCTATCTCTCTCTCAATTCTCTCCCTCCTACCCCCTCTCCCTCTCTCAGGTCTCTCATTGACTCACTCACTCATTCCTATCTCTCTCCCCTCTACCCTTAATCCTCTACCCTCTACCCTTAACCCTATATCCTCTATCTCTCTCTAACCCCTCCCTCTCTCTCTCTCACTAAATCCCTCTATCTCTCCCTTGTATACCCTTAACCCTAAACCCTAAACCCTTAAACCCTCTACCCTCTCTCTCTCAAGTCTCTCCCTCCTACCCCATCTCCCTCTCCCAAGTCTCTTTCTAAGTCACTCCCTCTATCTCTCCCCCTCTACCCTTAACCCTAAACCCTAAACCCTTAACCCTTAAACCCAATACCCTCTCTCTCTCTCAACCATCTCCCTCCTACACCCTTTCACTCTCTCAAGTCTCTCTCACTCACTCACTCACTCCTATGTCTCTTCCATCTACCCTTAAAACATCTACGCTCCACCCTTTATCTCTCTCCCACT
>CM021103.1:681648741-681662905 GCA_007115665.2 Sequoiadendron giganteum | reverse complement strand
TTTTTCACCCATGGTATAGCGTTGACCGGACTTCACCATCTATCTTTCTTCCACCGCTCTACCGCATCCTTTGCACTTACACCCTACGGTTGTGCGGTGATCGGTTCATTAACTGCCACAGCTTCTAACTACCCTGCCACCGCACCACCGCGATCACCATTCTCACCACCTGCGGTATCACTGTGACCTGTTAATCATCATCCTCATCACTTCTTCACCATCAACCATGCTACCACAGTCTGCATTCTAACTAGTGGTGGTATTGTGGTGTGACTGTTACTCACTTCCTATGCCATTACCACAGTCACCATGGTCTTCGTTTTAACCCCCTGCAATTGAGCAATAATTGCCTACTGACCACCATGCTCACTGACTTCAGCATTATCTCAGCTCACCATAGTCACCACGGTCTTCTTTAGAGCCCCCCGTGATATCGCAGTGACTGTCTTCACTACTACCGCACTGACCGTTTACCGCACCACTGCGGTCTGTGGTTTGACCGCGCGCGGTGTGGCGGTAAGCCTTATCATTACTGTGCTTAACTGCCACCGCTATACCACGATCCATTTTGCAAAAGGCCACAATAAAGTGGTAAATGCTATGATGGTGGTAAAAGGTATCTTTGGCACTGTAGAAGGTGGTGAAATGATAAAAATAGTGAAATATTGGGTTCAAGTGGATAAAGACCTTAGGATTTTAATGGAAATTTTTGGTTCTAATAGAATCTTCCCTACATCGATCAAACTATTCTCCACTCATACCATAGGCTAAGGTATCCCCTCCCATGGAAGTTATTAGGACTGCGATATCTGAATTGATAATCTTTAAGTAGAACATGAATTCCATGGCAGCTTGAAGTCATGCAATCATTGGGATCCTCTGCTAGGTTTTGTCAAACCTGGTGTTGGAGTTGCTCAGATTCTTGTAGGGCTCTCTTGATGGTGATCAGTTGGTGCAGTAGCATGGAACGATTTCCTTTCTTTGAAAAACATTTGAAAAGATTTTCTTTGATGTCATCCCACGAGCTGATGGAGCCGAAAGTCAAATATGTGTACCATTCTTGAGCCTTCCCTTTAAAAGAGGTGACCAAAAATCTCATAGAAATTTTCTCCTCTACAATATTGTGTACTCTACATACTTCTACTACATCTTGGAGGTGCTCAAAAGGGGGTTTAAATTCCTCCCTAGAGAATTTTAGAATAGCTTTGAGGGCATTAGTGGGTATAACAGGCCAGACATTGAGAGGAGTAGGTGGCAGTAGGGGACTACCACTATCCCAAGTTATGAACTTTCTGGAGGCAGGAGGGGGTACATGGGCCATGGAGAAAAGGTTCCTAGACACTAGGTAAACTGGTATTCTTATTTGGAAACTTTGACCTCCAGGCGGAGTAGATAATGCTCTGAACTCTAGACTCTTACTCCTTACTCTACTACTTCCCATAGGTGACATAGAACCTATGACTCTTCTTCTCCTAGGTACCAAGGATGGTAGCTGGGAGTACTGAAAGTTACACTTTGAGGATGTTCTTGTTTGAACCCTAGGCATGAAACCTCCAGTTTCCTTCCTAAAAATTTGATTTAGAAATACTTTTGACTTCTAATCAGGCCTAAAGAACCTGTTCGACCAAGCATACCAAAAAAAGAACTATTGATCATCAAATATCGTACCTCTCCAATAGTCTTATTGGAAATTCAGTAAGTAGGGGAATAGTGTGTGCCTCACTGAATCGCTCTTGGATTTTTATAGAAATTTGGCTCTTCTCTGAGTTTGGGAAAAGTGTAAAAATAAATGTATACAGAAAAACTTAATAAGTGGCAATGCGCCAATGCTTTTACAACATTTCAAAACCACAAGTTTCCTCCTATGAATGACATGATACACATAGAACACCACATCCCTTCATTGTTGGGAGGATAATGAATAGTAGAGGCTAGATACAAGCATAGATGCAGTCATTCAATCCACCTGCTGGAAGTGCATATTAAGATTTGACTAAACATAGAATTTTCAAGGATCAATAGAAAAAAATTCAAAATCTATGTACATAAACCCTTCCACTTAATATAGCATATCATGAAAAATGATAACCTACTAAGAAAACAAATAAGTCCAAAGACATAATCTAGTTTCTACAAATTATAACTTAATCATGCACACAAACATCATGGAAATCTGATAATCAAACTATTCAGATTAAGCAAGACACAGTGTTCTATTTTGGATGAAGATATAAAGAAGGAAATATTGAAAAAGGACATATCATGCACAGTTTCAAATATTTCTCCTAAATAACTCGTACTTCAAATATTAAATGAACTTTAAAATAGAGATCGGATTCCAATATGACAATAGTTTGAGTATGTAAAAGACATAACATGCCAGACTAAAGTAGTGTTCTATAAACTTAAAAGAAAATATTTATACTAACTATGAAAGCCAAGGAATTTTTTTCCAAAATGAAAAATTCAACAACCCTTTCTACATGTCAATTCCAAATTATAGCCACTAAGGAGAGAGGAAAGATGACTTCATTTAGAAGTAATGACTGGAAGATGTTCACACCTAATAGCTCAAAATATGATCCCAAATATTTTAGTTAGGTCACTGCAATCCTGCTTATCAACTTTCAACTACCTCATTTATGTGCTCTAGATATTTTAATAGGATTTCCCTTCATAATCGCTCGGATCCTAGAACAACAACCTAGAAAAGGTCTTGTCGAATGATCAAGTGGCTCTGAAGGCACTGAATCACATCCTTCTCTAGAACAATCCATGAAACATTTTTATTGACTCCAAATGAAAACTCTCAAGGTATAGCTCCTCAACATCAAAGAGATGACGTGTTGCATAGGTGGAAAATTTTAGATTCACAAAAATTGGTTTCAAGAAATCATCTACCAAGATGACACATGGTCCCACTCCAAGATGAGAAGAACTAAATTAAAAAAACATGTGCAGCCACCACATGGAGTATTGCGCACCCGTCAGAAACACAACCTCTATGCATGCAGATCTTCTCAAAGACAAAAGTAAAGCTGAAAAATAAAAAAATAGACTAAGGAAAAATTTTGCTTCATAGAACCTAATTCAGGACTTTCCTAATTATCACTCTATGCTTCAAACAACCTTACAACAAGTTGAGATCCCCTCTAATACAAATTCAAGTGATCTGGAAGCTCTAATTCAAGGAACATGAATATAGTTAATATAGACATTACTTTTCACCAACATGAGCTACCTTTCTTAGAGACGATAAAGAAACATGATGCCTTCAGGTTAATATCCAGATTCAATAGAATGGTAATAAAAAGAACCCTTGTTGACAATGGATTTTCCCTTAATGTTTGTAGTGTGAATCGTCTAGATAGACTTGGCATGGATAAATCAAAAATTGAACCTAATTCCTTATCAATCAAAGGATTTGACAATGTGGGAAAGAAACTACTTGGTGTGATTACTTTACTTATTACAGTTGGAAAGGATGCCTTAAAAACTCCTATTCATGTTATGCCTCATGATCTTTCATATAAGCTTCCTTTAGGAATACCTTGGATTGATGAGATGCATGCAGTTCCTTCGACTCTTCATCATATCATGAATTATGTCTATAACAATAAAGTATACCAAGTTGAAATAGACCACGAGATTGAAAGTTTCTTACAAGTTGAAAAAGGAATGACAAGTCCTTTAAATACATTAATCCCAACACCAAACATGGAACCTATGAAAGAAGAAAGACGAGAGATGGAAACAATGTCAAAATTATTGGATGATGATTGAGGTTCCTTAGAATTCACACCCTTCTTTATGGGATAATACATAATCACAAGTAAAGAAGATGAAAATAAAAAATAACCAATGGTAATGTCAACACAAAATACAAAAGAAAAATCACAAGCATCTACCTTATCTACTCTAGAGGAAGACGCAAGCTATATGGAAAACTTTGATGAGATAGATTATCAATAACCACCAAACCCGAAATAAATGGAAAGACTTTATGGAAAAGGCTATGAGTTCATGAAACAGCTTGGTTATAGTGGAAAAGGATGTGGAATAAATAACAAGGTAGTTGTATTCCTATAGATCCTAATACAAAAGAAACAAAAATTAGTTTGGGATATTTCCCTTCTAACATCACACAAGCAAAAAAAAGACCCTCGCTAAACATCAACACCACCATGTGTAATCCTAAAAAAAATCTCACCTTGAAGCATCTGGAATTGGTTGATACAACTTGTGAAGCATCATTGGATTTTTTTGAAGATGATGAAGCCTTGAAAAAAATGCTTGGATTTTATGAAAAACCATTTACTCCTCATAAAAAAACTAGGTTACATGTGATATGATTAGTACCAAGTAAAAATCCGAAGAAGAGGAAAGTAGTGAGATTGAAATGAACAAAGAAGAATAAAACTCTGAATTTCTAAAATAAAATGCACTTCCTTTGTGAGATACCATAGACATACCAATGGATATTAACAATGAAGAAAAAGTGATTGAGATAGGAAAGTGCCTTGATGATGAAGAATAAGAGGACCATGTAACTTTACTTCATAACTTTCCCGAACTTTTTTTCGTCGACTTATTCAGATTGTGACACACAACACAGTCCTCGCTAAAAATGCTAAACCTGTTAGACAAAAAACTTGAAAGACGAACCCTAAGATAGCCTTATTAGTTAAGGTTAAGATTGAGAAACCCCTTAAATCTTTTTTTATACGACCTATCAATTATCCTCATATCTTGGAAATTTTTCATACTCATGAAACTTGACAATTATATTACGATGTGTATGAACTTTCATGATCTGAATAAAGCATCTTTAAAAGATGACTTTCCCCTTCCTAATATTGACATGATAGTAGACTCGATTTTGGGACATGCTTTGTTGTCATTTATGGATGGATTTTCAGGATATAATGAAATCTTTATTAACCCTCAAGATCAATATAAATTAGCATTTACAATAGCTTGAGGAACATTTTTTTGGGTCATGATGCCTTTTGGATTGAAGAATACAGGTGTACCATATCAACGAGCTATGACATGGATATTTAGTGATTACATACATAAAATTTTGCAAGATTATGTCAGTGATATTCTAGCCAAATCTTTGACTCGTCAAGACAATGCGAATGTTCTTCAGAGAATCTTTGGGAGAATGTAAAAATATAGCATGTGATTGAATCCGAAGAAGTGTGTCTTTGGTGTAGATAGTGGAACACCTTTGGGTTTTATCGTATCTCATAGAGGCATTGAGGTGGATGGGAAGAAAATTGATGCTATAGTTAACATGCCACCTCCCAAAAACATTTCTCAATTATGCACTCTACAAGGAAGAATTCAAGTTATTTGATGTTTCATAGCATCTTTAGTGGATTGAACATTACCATTTACACATTTACTTAAGGAAGATGTTCAATTTACGACAAACAAGGATTGCAAATAGGATTTTGAGAGTTTGAAAGATTATCTTATCACTCCACCTATTTTACAACTTTCTATGCAAAACAAACCATTTATCCTTTATACCGTAGCATCAGCCCATGCTCTCGCATCATTATTGGCTCAACAAGATGAAAAGGTAAAGAACATCCTATTTATTACATTAGCCAAACTCTAATTGATTATGAGAAACAATACACAATGATAGAGAAAGAATGTTTGGCTCTTTTATTCACTACAAGAAAACTAAGACATTACTTACTATATTCTAAAATACACGTAATGATGAAATTTGATCCTTTAAGACATCTTTTCACTAAAACAATTTTATCAAGACACTTAGATATGTTGGTAATGTTGTTAACTGAGTTTAACCTTAGATTTTTTTCACAAAAAGCAATTAAAGGTCAAGCCTTGACCAAACAACTAGTTGATGCTCCTCCTCCTTTAGTCTTACCCAATAATGATTCATTCCCTAACGATAATGTATTGAAAATTGAAACTAATACATGGGAGTTATAGTTTGATGGATCTAAGTGTAGAACTGACTCCAGTAGGAGGGTTATAATAATATCACCCATGGGAGATCCTATTCCCATATCTTATCTCTTAAACTTTCTATGTATAAAAAAAATTGTCGAGTATGAAGCAATGCTCGTTGGGTTACATGCTGCTTTAATTATGGGAGCTTGAGACATTAATATATTTAGTGAATCCTAATTGGTTATTAAAAAAATAAATGAGAAGTTTGAGTCGTTTACCATTGATAATATTCCACAAAAGGATAATCAACATGCGTATGCAATGGAGAGTGTAGATTCTATGATATCTCCTCAAGATCCTCCGAAATAATTCACATTTATTGTGCATATAGTTATGAAACAATCAATAGAAGATAAAATAGAATAATTATTATCAACAACCATGGAAGACTCGAGAGAATTTGGTACTCTCTAATATTTAATTATTTAAAAAATGGTACCTTTCATAAGCCGACAACTAAGAACACTCGAGATCACCCTTAAGAACTTCTGTCTAAATATATAATTCTTGTTGATGTGTTGTATTGAAGGTTGTTTGATGGTCTCTTTCTTAGATGCCTTAAATAATCTGAAATCCCCATACCACTTGAGCAAGCTCATGTAGGTGCTTGTGGAGGTTACTTTGGAGGGAGAACATTTGTCAAAAAACTAACCCAAATAGGATACTATTGGAGAAATATGGAACAATATTGCTTTGCATACATTAAACGATGTCACAAATGTCAAGAACATAGCAATTTGATTCATGCTCCTACCTCTAAAATTCCTGTTGAAGTTCCTATTTGGCCCTTTGCGGTTTGGGGTTTGGATCTCAATGGAAAAATATCACCACCTTCCTCTGCCATACATACATTCATAATAACCACAATAGACTACTTCATTAAGCAATGGGTTATGTGAAAGATCATCATGGAAAAAATAGGCCCTTAAGTGGTGAAAAATTCAGAAAAATCAGAGTTAGGCAACTTGATGTAAAAATTTGAATAAGTTATCTATATTATTTTAAAAATATGAAATAATAGAATTTGTAGAAATTTGAATTTAGTTTCTAAACTATTAGGTTTATTTTAAAATAAAACAAAATCTATTTGGTGAAAATTTGAAATTTCAATGCAGTAGCACTTAAATTTCAAGGAAAAATAAGAAGTATGTATCTGTTTGACCACCCTAACCACAATACAATGATAATATTTTTTAATAATATTTTAGATATAAGTAGAGGAATTATGTCCCAATGTGATGCATATTTTTTTGCAATTTTTTCCAATTAAATAATTAATTATGAATTTTTTTATTATGACTTTTAAAAATATAAAAACTCGTATGTCTGGCCACCTTAACTTGGTCAAAACTTCATGAATTTTTTTATTTATATTTAAATCCTACAGTATGTGAAGCATAGAATGTGACACATGTTTTGGATTTAAAAAATTTGATACTATTTGAATGCTATAGATTTTTTTTCAATTAGCCTATCAATCAAGACTTTAGTCGTAATTCAAATAGAAAATGAATAATAATTATTTATTAAATTTGAAGTAAAGTATAATTTATATTGGTGGAAAGCTAAGAATGTCCTTTAAAAACCCTTTTTGTTTCATCAATTTTGGGTAAAAAAATTCATTGGCCACATACCCTACACATACCCATCATATAGCCACTTTTTGGCCCATCATGATCTTGCACATACCCAGTGGGTAGAAGCAATTCCCCTATTTTCAACAATTTTTGATGTGATATTTTGTTTCATAGTGGAGCACATTATTGCTCACTTCAAAATTCCTTCCACATTAGTTTTAGACAATGGGACACCATTTAAGAATAATGACGTGAAGAAGTTCTCAGAAACATTTAACATTCAAAATCATTTCTCAACACCCTATTATCTGCAATCTAATGGACAAGATGAATCAACTAATAGAACCCTCAAAAAAATATTAAAGAAAATTGTTAGAAAATATAATAAGGAGTGGCACATGAAATTAACATATGCATTGTGGGCCTATCACACAAACGTTAGATTATCCATCTAGGCTACACCTTATAACCTCGTCTATGGAACCGAGGAAATAATGCCCTTGGATTTAGAGATTCCTACATTAAGAATTGCTCTTCAAGGAGTTATTGATGATAATACTTATAAATAAAAATGATTACATCATCTTGAAATTCTTGATGAACAATAAATTAACGTTCTTGAGCACCTTCAAGCTTACTCTAGGAGAAAGCAACATAGTTATAATGACAATGTTATCCCTCAGTCATTCAATAAGGGGGATGGTGTAATGTGAGAATCAACGTAGCATCAATGCCAACCCGGCTAAGAAAGGAAAATTCAGCCCTAATTAATTAGGACCTTGTATAATTAATGGAATTTATGGGTCTAGAGAATACACATTAACTGAAATATATTATATACCTATTAGGAGGATATCAATGCCACACGTTTGTGTTGATATTATGTCTAATCTTCCTGAATAGCATGATTAATAGAGCAGTGTTGTTAGAGTTAATAGATGATATTGTATGTAATATTGTATTGCTTCATTCTTGACAAATAGTCATTCATGTGTCTTGAATACTAAAGTAATGATTTAATTTATTTTTTAAGTATTTACTTTAGGCCTCATGTTATTCAATATAATCTTGTTTGTTATAGATTAGATCCTTATATTCATTTATTGTTCTACAATTAGATCATAGGTTCATTTAATTTAGCATAACATATACTTAATCCCAATGTTGCATCAAAGAGAAACTAGAATATTAGTTTTAATTAGATCACATCAAGCATGTTAAATCACATGGAGACATTCATTAAATATTCTTAAAATGATTATTTGATGAATCACATTGTAATTTAACATTAAAAACATAAGCATAAATAATGAAAACATCAAATGATCATATAGATATATATGTATCACACAGTTTTAATTACATGTTGTCAATATATACAATTCTACCATGATTTGTGACTGTTGGATCCCTCGGGATCTAATGACTGCATCTGTCTAAAGACATTCCATCAAGAGATGGTGGTATACGATCATGATCAAGACATGATAAGACACTCTAATGCATACTCTAGACCATTTTCTCATCCAATGGCCTCCTGGTGCTCCTCCATTAGTGGTCTCTCTTTGTTTGTAGCCTGGCTACCTCTATCGAGAGTCTCTTGACCTCTACTAGACCTCAAGATGACTGAATCTCCTCATAGGAAGCCTTTGCTTGGTTCACGCACCTAGTATCACCCTCATACGCTATGCTCAGTCTGACATAAGGCTCCAATAGCTCTTTTTCCTTCTCCACGATGGGTGGGGGAATGTAGTCTATAGCCTCGTCTCTAAGAATGGCAAGCACTATCTTTGTAGTGACCTATTGATATAGGTCATGTAGATCTCTCACAACACCTACAAGATAGAACTTTTAAAGCTAATCGATACACATCATGATATATATATAGAAATTAAAAGCATAATCATAAATAAAATTTCATCACCTAGGTCTATAGTTGGCTCTATAAAATAGCCTCATCCTATGCATGAGGCATGGAAGATATGCTAGCCTCTCCATTCTCATGGGTGCTAGAATGTGCGATGGCTACCGAATATTCTCTAGTAACACGAATGGGATATGGATCTCTCCACTCATGGGAAACTAGACCCTCATCTACCATATTTATGCCCTCACTCATTGGCTCCTCCTCCTCCTCTCCCTAATAACTAGGGTCTGCTATCAAGTCGTACTCTTCATCTATCTCATCTACAAATAGTTCAGTAGTCATGAGTCTTGTATCCTCAACTATATCATCCTCATCGTCTCTTTGATATGGGAGTGGTCTTGCACATCCCATCAGCTCATCTATGGGGAACACTGGACTTGGTCGTGCTACTATCCACCACTCCCCATATGTGTCTATAGTACTAATGTCATCAACATCAAATATTGGGGCATGTCAATATCACTATCATCTAAGCCATTGGTGATGACATCATCAAATGTGAATCATCTAGTGTCTCCAACCTCTGGGAACTCTACACCAATCGCTTGTAGAAGAGTTGTGCTACTAGCAGTACCTAAATCTGACCAAACTATCACATGACACAATCATAGTAGAATAGTCATACTACATATAACCATGTCTTCCCAATAGAAATATATCCCTTGCATCCTCCTTAGTTTTTGAGTCTCATCTGGTCACTGTGGTATTAGCTAGTAAGGTCTCCACACAATCTCCTCCTGATCAAGGCAGTAAAATCTAACTCTGCAATATAAAAGACCTCTAGCCTGACATGCCTATCTCAATAGATAACTAAAGGCATGGGGGTACCTGATGGAAATACTTAAGGTAATCCTATCAGCTTGGTGCATGTGATATGTTGCAAACACCATACCTCTAGCAGCATATAATGCACCATACTGTCCACCTCATGATATGCAAACCTCCTATGATCATAATATAAAAGTGCTAGCATGTCGCAACCCTAGGTGTATACTATCTTGCGGTGCTCCATTTCTCTGATCATGTGGACTAGCCCTCCATCTAGGGGTGATCCATGACCATTTGGGATAATTACTAGTGCTATTATGAAAATCATACTCTACCTCAAGAGTGAATATCGCACATAAACTAGCCATGAAATCAATGCATGGCCCCATGTTCTCCTCTTGAATCGGTCCATCTAGTCAATATCCCATATTAGCTCACATCTATAAATATGACCACTCCCCTACAAAGTGTATAGTATCATCACAGATAGGAACCTGAAGGATGCAATGAACATCCTCTAGGGTGATGTTCATCTCACCCATAGGTAGGTGAAAGGTATAGGTGTCAACATTCCACCTCTCAACTAAGGCCATCAACATGGCATCATGGTACCTCATGGGAGGCATGAGGTACACCTAGTATAATCAAGCAATCTATAATGTCTCAACATTTTCCTTTGATAGTGTTGAGATCAAGTCTCACATGTGACAAAATTGGCTGCCACTGAGACAATGTCATGACCAACAAGTGTCTAACAACAAAAAAGAGAAAAAATATGTTCTATAAGCATTTTAAAATCTAAAATCTTTCTATCAATAATAAAAAAAGACATGATAAAGTTGTTCTACTATAGTTTTCTAAAGGTCCTAGACACTTTTTTTTTGGGGGGGGGACACTTCGCGAAGAAACGGGACACTTTGCGAAAAGTGGGAAACTTCGCGACAAAAGGGTACACTTTATGAAAAAAAGGGTAAACTTTGCGAAAAAAGGGGACACTTTGCAAAAAATGGGACGCTTTGCAAAATTTTCTTCCAAGGTCCTAAATCAACCTAGAAATGTATAAAAACATAAAATAAATGTTTAAGAACAAAGTTAATGTACATAAAATTAACTCACTCGGTAGTGAAGTCGCTACACACTACCTCCTCTCATAGTGTATCGAGTCTCGAGGGCCTATACTCTCATCGGCTCGACATTTTCACCTACTCTTCCATAAAGTCAAACTGCAAGAAGGTATAAGACAAAATAATTAGAAATTACTTCACTTTTAACTCTTGTATATGTTAAAATTAGGATTTTACTATATTAGGGTTAAGAGTTCTTTTCATTCAAACTAGCATACCAAGGGCTAGAAAACTTTTTTTTCAAATTTGTTTGATGCATTAGAGTTTTGACTCTGCAACCATTCTAATAAAATGTCTATCATTATGTGGTATGGTACTTGGAAATACTCTATGATATGACTTATCCAACTCGATGCGGTTAAATTTCTATCTTGATTCCACCTCCATAAAGCAAGTGGAATCAAGCGGGGGTATACATCTACCCTCGAATTAGATTTCTATTTGAAGTTAGATAAGATGATTTTCGAACAACTAATGAATTTTTGTTACACGATGTGGTTCCTAACGTTGTGGTTTTGTAGATAGCTACATTAGGCGCTTCATTATTTCACACTATGAGTATCCTTTTATGAAATGAAGTGTGTTGTTCAGATCACTTTAGCTTGCATATGCATGTAAAGACATATGGGCACTAAAGTGGGGGCTAAATGTGGCAACAAAATTTGTACTCCCTTCTCAGATCTAGTACAATCCCTTGCTTAATTTGGAGCTATTCTAGCACCCTTGCATTAAATACCCTTTTAAATCATCATTAATAGGCCCCTAAGACACTTTATTTCAGATATCGAGGCTCACTTCAACTAAAACCCCCAAAAAATCCATAGAAGCATAAAAATTTCTAACAACCCACCCTGAAAATCTAGGTTGGGACTCATATGCTACTTGTAGCATATGATTCGCCCTAGGTGGGACACATATGCTAGGAGTGGTATATGAGTCCCATTTGGGGACTTTTTAGGTTTTGAGCAGGAAATTCAACTTTTTAATTTAAATTTCTAGTTGATGTCAAATTTTGAGATCTAAAGAACGGTAAATTAGGTCTATTTCCTATATAAACAAGCTTCCAAAGTCATTTTTCATCTAAGAAACAATCTAGAAGAGAAATTTCAAGATCCAAGTATTCAAACATTCTCCACAAGAGCATTCAAGAGCAAGTAATCAGAAAATTTGAAGCCTTGGAGTAGCATTATTGTGTTTTTGTAGGTCTTCAAGCTCACTTTCATTCAAGATCTAGCATTTTCAAGGGCTCATTATGGTTTCCTATGGTAAATCATGATGGATTCTAGGTTGGGGAGATGTAACTAGCCATCAAGCGAAGCCTAATGAATTTTTTCCTAAGTGATTCCATTCTCCATTATCACTCTACTTTTAGCCTAAGGAAGGTACATATGGGTATGTGCAAGATCATCATGGAAAAAATAGGCCCTTAAGTGGCAATGAACATTCAAAAAAATCAAAGTTAGGAAACTTGATGTAAAAATTTCAATAATTTATCTATATTATTTCAAAAATATGTAAAAATAAAATTTGTGACAAATTGAATGTAGTTTCTAAACTACTAGGTTAATTTTTGTAAAAAAAAAAAAATCTATTTGGTGAAAAATAGAAATTTCAATGGATTAGTACTTAAATTTCAGGGAAAAAATAAGAAGTAGGTGTCTGTCTGACCACCCTAACCATAATAAAATGATAATATTTTTTTACAATATTTTAGATATAAGTAGAAGACTCATTTCCAGATGTGATGCATATTTTTTTGTAATTGTTTTTCAAATAAATAATTAATTATGAAGTTTTTATTATAACTTTTAAAAAATATAAAAACTCGTATGTCTGACCACCTTAACTTGGTCAAAACTTCATAAAATTTTTTTTTTTTTTTTTAATCCTATAGTATGCCAAGCATAGAATGTGATGCATGTTTTGGATTCAAAAAATGTGATACCATTTGAAAGCTATAGATGTTTTTCTCTTAGGCTATCAATCAAGACTTTAGTCATAATTCCAATAGAAAATGAATAATAATTATTTATTAGATTCAAAATAAAGTATAGTTTATATTGGTAGAAATCTGAGAAGCTCCTTTACAAACCCTTTTTGTTTCATCAATTTTAGCTAAAATAAAAGTCGTTAGCCACATGGGCGAAGTCTAGAAAAGCAAGGTAAGTTGTTAAACACATTTTTCGTATTGACTTCTTAGGATTGGGAGGTCCGAACCAAATTCCAAAGCAAGCCCGAGCATAATCCCTAGGCATTAAATGTTGTGTCATCAAATTAGATATCCGATTTGAATCCAATATCTTATATGTTTTAAGTATGAGTTTTAAAAAATTTATACAATTTTTAATATATGATTTTGAAAATGCAATAAAGTTTATAATTTAATATATAATATACAATATAGTTTATAATGTAATATATAATATACAATTTATGATAATCTCTTATTGAATTATGTATAATATTTAAATATTATTTCAATATTTTAGTTAATCTATAAATATTTAAATATATATATTACTAATATATATAAAATATTTAAATATTATTTCTTTCGCTCTCTCTCTCCACCTCTATCTCTCCCAATTCTCTCACTCAATCACTCCTCTCTCTCTCTCTCTCTCTATCCCTCTATCCCTCAACCCTATATCTACCTCTCTCCCTCTCTCTGTCCCACTCTCTCTCTCTCCTTCCCACTCTCCCTGCCCTTCTCTCACTCTCTCACTCTACCGCTCTCACTCTCCCTCTCTCCCTCTCTCCCTCTCCCCCTCTCC
>CM021103.1:681553264-681648641 GCA_007115665.2 Sequoiadendron giganteum | reverse complement strand
TGGCAACAATTTATACCCTAGGTTTGTGATTCTCATTGATTTGTTGTATTGAATGGTTTCCACCCCTCTCTGCATCAATTGTTTTATAAAATGCATTACTTACTTTTGTTCTATGTGTGTTTGTGGACATATAGCATTCAAGGTCATGCCAAGGAAATGACCAAAGCCTCTAACACCAGAAGAGCGTGTAGTTAAAAATGCAAGGAGAAGAGAATAAAAAAATGTAGCTTGTGAAGCAAAGGAATTGCAGCCCATACAGCCACAAACTTATGTGCAATCTAAGAGAAATGTCAAATTGGCAAAACAAAGGGCAAGAATGAGGAAATTTCATGGACGGAAAAGAATGAATACAGAAGTTGGGGGCACATCATCAACCATAGGTGAAGCTCAATGCACATCTCCAGTTGAAGACACATTGACAACAACACATGGTTTTCTAGGTACATCGGAAATCACATCTCCAATTGAAGACACACCATCAAAAACATTGTCTTTTGAAAGTACATCAGCAAACACATCTCTATTTGAAGGAACTCCACAAACAACATCTCAATTTGGATGTACAACATCGTTTACATGTCAATCTCAAGGTATGTCATCAATTGCACCTCGAATTGAAGGTATACAATCTATCCCTGATGTTGTTGACCTTCCCAATATTGACACAAATTTACATTTGAGAGCTCCTCCTAGATTTTTGCATAGAAAACCTACATTTTTGATTGATATTGATTCCAATGTTTTTAAATAGATGCCTAATAAGATTCCAAAACGTACATATCAAAGATATGCAAAAAGGATATGGAGTTTTTTTTTTTGAGAAGCTAAGTGAGGGTGGAAGATGCCAACTATTTGTTGAAATGATGAGGCAACTCAAATTTAGGCCCACCATGAAGGCTCTTTGGCTAAGAGTTTTGAATGACTCAAGTGAAAATTCTATTGTAAGGAACTTGATGAGTGCATACGAGAGTGTGGTTTCCACCTCATGCACGAAGGATAGTTGTGCCACATGACATGTGATGACAACAACACTGTTAAGCAGTCAAAATAGGAACAAGGTGAACCTTACAAAGATAGGTAATTCTTTGAAAATAAGTAGATCATCTCTAATGAGAGCCAAAGGAAGGCGTGAAAGAGTGGAGGATCCAAATAGCAATGAGTTATGGGAATTTTCGGGTAGAGTGCCACGGAAAGACACAAGAATTGCTCAAGGCTCAAGATCTTTAATTATGAATTATTGGAAGGGTAACACAAGGACCTCTCCTAATCAAAGAGATGTTGTAAGAAGGCGAATTGGTAGTATAAACCGTTAGCCACATCCAATGCATTATTTGGATACCACTCAAACCCAATTTTTTTCTGATTTTGTACAAAAGTTTCCTAAAATTAAAATATGTCAAAGGTATTTTGAAATGCTCAAGCCTTTTTATGTCAAAATAAATCACACACGCACTACTTGTTGTTGTAGGGTTCATATTGAGTTTTCTAACCATTATGATGTTTATCAACGTATATGTGTAGTTATGCATACTGACAATGTTTTGTAGGAATGTAACATAGTGCCTCGACCTAAATCTTCAAGGAAATTTTTGTCTTCCATTTTATGTGAAAGAGAGGATGGTCAATTTTTTTACAAAAAATCATGTTTGGATGGCACATGTGATCATTGTGGTGGCATGCAACATTTTCCAATTCTCCAACACATGGCTAGTACACACACAATTGGAGACGAAATTGTGGAATTTGGCAAATGTACAACAGTGGCATACACTCTAAAAGATGGGAAAGAAGCAAAGAAGTGTGAATTGGTTAGTGATAAGATTCCAGTGTATCAGTTTATGGGAATTTTTTGTGATCGGGTGGTTTATGATTATGCAATGCATACACACAGAGCACAATGGTTGGACTCATAGTTCAAGTTATGCAAGGGAACATTTCCACTTCGTCATATCATTCAGTTGTCGACTTCGCTAAGAACTACACAGTACAACCACAAAACGAGGTGCAATCACAGTACTACAACTCTGTGTAGGTTTCTATATTTTTACATATAGCATTCATTCATGCAAATGATAGTACAGAGGAAAATAGGAAAGTATTGAGGGAGTATCACTTTTACATCAGTGATGATCGCACACATTCTGCAGAGTTTGTTCAAGGTTGCTTTCATATGTTCTATGCTGATCTGGCTAGCAGGGGCATACCATTTAGTCAACATATCATATGGTCAGATAATTGTACATCACAATTCAAGAATGCCAAATTGTTTTACTGGTTGAGCACGATGTATATGATTAGTGGTTTTCAACATATGTTGAACTTCTACGAGGCCAAGAATGGAAAGGGGGAGTATGATGGAGCAGGTGCATGTATCAAAAGAGCCCTAGAACGAGAAGAGTTAAAGGACACAAATAGTGTAAAGTTGACAGATGCAAGATCAATTGTCCATTGGTGCAATGGTTCAATGGGTCTAGGTAGTGAAGGCAATTCTTTAGTTCATAGATTTTTTCATTTAGTAGATGATACTAACATTGCAAAATATGAGGATTGTTTTACACTAATAGGATCGAGCAAGCTACACTCTTTTAGAAGCTCCAATGCAGGTACATGGACTATCCATACAAGATGGCATGCTTTTGTTATGCATGTACACTTCAATCATGGAGTGATTGCGAGTCAACAGAGTGGGTTGATGAATGGTCTATAAGAAGTATAACCCCACTTGACACTTATCATCTCCCAACGGCTCTACAAATCACGAAGATGCAATCATCCATTGACTTTGATCATGTATAGGACCTACTAGAACTAGGTAATATATCTTACTTACAAGTTTTATTATGTTGCTCAATAAATAAATCTAATAAGATGAACATATCAATGCAGGGCACATTTATGCAGTAATTGCAGATGACGACAATGAAGAGGGTATAGATTATTACCTGTTTCATTGTATCGAGGCCAAAAATAAATTGGAGTCCCCAGTTATAGATGGAGAAAATATAGAATATCCTACAGGTTCAGTGGTTGTTACTAGAACATGGATTCGAAGGTATCTAGTTAAGAATGTTGCAATTTGGTTGTTTGAGGACTTTGACACGCATCAGAAAATTCTTCAGTATTCAAACCTTTTCATCGCCACCAATGTTCATTTGATCAAATATAAAGGTAAACCCACGAACAAGAACTTGTGGAAACTGCGTTTCTGACCACGAGGCAATACTCAACACAATAAAGACTAAAGCAGACCCAGATGGTTCCCTAGATTGATTTTTAAGTATGCACATCGAATTTGTAAAGCCATGTTATTGATCACTCTTTTGGACCAACACCTTGCAATAAGGCTTTTTCATGATTACTGTTTGATGTCATATGCATTTGCGACTGTCATTGATCCTTTTCTAATTGTTACTATAGGTAATATTGAAGTTTGTCAAAGTATATAAGAAAAGAACAACATTGGTTGATGGTGCAAGTGTTCAGTGGTATGAGAAACATCAGTTGCTGGTGCATTTTCTGGTTGTCAATCTTCTCTTTCTTTTCCATCTCCTAGATTTATCGGATTGTTATATGCTACATGTTTTATGTTAAGCCTCTCTGTGATATATTTGAAATTTATACTTAGGGTCATCAAGAGATGATAAAGTAGCAAAGGGGCACATCACCATTGTAGGAACTTCAATCGACCTCCTTATCTAGCATGCATGAAGGTGATAGTAGGTCTCGTCAGTTGTATGATTGACATGATTTAGTTATTTCTCTTTTAATGATTTTTATGTGATTTTATGTCTTAGATTAAGAGGCTTTTGCAGGTTTTTTGTGGACCAAATTCATATGATACTACACAACCACAGAGAGGCTACTATCCATGTGTTTTGTAGGGAGCAGGTGATGTACATGTTTTGAATCATTTTGGAATGCAAATAGTTGGGCTAGCTGAGGTGTAATGGAAAAAATAAACTGGGCAGCAACTCCTTTTGTCATTTTCTGAAGTACAATATATTTCATGATTTGTGTTGGAAATGGGAGGATTATTTCCCTGCATGTATTGCTAAAGGTATTGACAAATGGGAGGATTTTCAAGATGTTCTTCCATCACTATTGTAATATTTGTCATTGACTTACTGTATTTTTTAAATACTCCACATTCATAAGGACCTATTGTTGCATACACAACCATAGCTCTTGGAGTCTTTAGACACTGACTGACATAGACTTGACAGTCATAGGACATTGACTATGGTGAGTGAATTTTATTGTCAAGCACTTTATAATCATACACTAACTGTACTTAACAATTGATCACTACTCATTTCTAATCTGTCCTTTTCATTTGCACATTGCCATGTACAGTGACCCTTCACAACTCCCTTGTGTTCATACATTCATGATGCTTGTCTTAATGAATAACCTTCCTTTAAATATATTTTCCTTTGATGAAGTGACAAGGTAGGGGCAGTGTATGCCTCAGAGAAATTGATGCAACCTAGGTCATCTCTAAAATACCTTAGGGTATGACATTCAACAAAACAACTACTATGGTTCAACCGACTCAATCCCTTAAGGGTGTAAAGTGCAAAAGGGAAAAAATATTTGACAGGTTATTACTCATAAATCATGGTGATTATGAAATATCTATCTAAACCTATGAGCTCATTTTCGGCCCCTCTACAATAATAACCTGTCTCGGTTTTTGCTATCTTGGAGGATTTTTCCTATGGTGGCGAATTTTCACTTGAGGGAAAAGTTGTCAAATGCAAGTAGTTGAAAGTTGCAAAGTGGTGCAACTTTTGTTCTACAACTCATGTGAACAAAAAAAATATTCCAACACATCTGGGTGGGTACGTTTACCCTAGGAATTATCCTCTTTCACACCTAAACACACGGAATCACTTCGAGCTACGTTCAACTAGATCGATCCCTTAAGGGTCCAAAGTGCAAAATGGCTACAAAATTCAGCATGCTATTACTTGGACATCGTGATGCTTAGAAACTTCTCGTCCAAACCTATGAGTTCACGTTGGGCCCCTCTACAATAACCTTTCTTGATTTTCGCTATCTTGGAGGCTTTTTCCTATGGTGGCGAATTTTCACTCGAAGAAAAAGTTGTCAAATGCAAGTAGTTGAAAGTTGCAAAGAGGTGCAACTTTTGTTTTTCTTTTGTGTGATCGAAAAAATTATTCCAACGCATCCGGGTGGGTACGTTTATGCTAGGAATGTTCCTCTTTCACACCTAAACACGTGGAATCGCTCCGAGCTACGTTCAACCGGATCGATCCCTTAAGGGTCGAAAGTGCAAAATGGCTACAAAATTCAGTATGCTATTACTCGAACACCGTGATGCTTAGAAACTTTTCATCTGAACCTATGAGTTCACGTTGGGCCCCTCTACAATAACCTTTTTTGGTTTTTGCTATCTTGGAGGATTTTTCCTATGGTGGGAAATTTTCACTCGAGGGAAAATTTCTCGAATGCTAGTTGAAAGTTGCAAAGTGGTGCAACTTTCGTTTTATAGCTCGTGTGACCAAAAAAACTATTCCAACACATCCGGGTGGGTACATTTACACTACGAATGGTCCTTTTTCACACCTAAACATGCGGAATCGCTTCGAGCTACGTTCAACCGGATCGATCCCTTAAGGGTCAAAAGTGCAAAATGGCTACAAAATTCAGTATGCTATTACTCAGACACCCTGACGCTTAGAAACTTCTCGTCTGAACCTACAAGTTCACGTTGGACCCCTCTACAATAACCTTTCTCTTTTTTCACTATCTCGGAGCCTTTTTCCAATGGTGGCGAATTTTCACTTGAGGAAACAGTTGTCAAATGTAAGTAGTTGAACATTACAAAGTGGTGCAACTTTCGTTCTGCAGCTCTTGTGACCAAACAAACTATTCCAACACATCTGGGTTGGTACGTTTACACTAGGAATAGTCCTCTTTCAAACCTAAACACATGGAATCACTCTGAACTATGTTCAACCAGATCGATCCCTTAAGCACCCAAAGTGCAAAAGGGCTGCAAAATTCAGCATGCTATTACTCGGACACCATGACACTTAGAAGTTTTTCGTGTGAACCTACGAGTTCATGTTGGGCCGCTCTACAATAACCTTTCTCGGTTTTTTCTATCTCGGAGGCTTTTTCCTATGGTGGTGAATTTTCACTCGAGGAAAGATTTGTCAAATGCAAGTAGTTGAAAGTTGCAAAGTGGTGCAACTTTCATTTTGCAGCTTGTGTGACCAAACAAACTATTCCAAAGTGTCTCGGTGGGTACGTTTACATTAGGAATGGTCCTCTTTCACACCTAAACACGCGGAATCACTCTGAGCTACATTCAACCGGATCGATTCCTTAAGGGTCAGAAGCGCAAAATGGCTGTCAAATTTAGCATGCTATTACTCGGACATTGTGATGCTTATAAAATTCTCATTTGAACCTACGAGTTCACATTGGGCCCCTCTACAATAACCTTTCTCGGTTTTTGCTATCTCAGAGGTTTTTTCGTATGGTGGCGAATTTTCACTCGAGGAAAAAGTTGTCAAATGCAAGTAGTTGAAAGTTGCAAAGTGGTGCAACTTTCATTCTGCAGCTTGTGTGACCAAACAAACTATTCTAACGCATCTAGGTGGGTATTTTTACACTAGGAATGGTCCTCTTTCACACCTAAACATGCAGAATTGCTCCGAGCTACGTTCAACCAGATCGATCCCTTAAGGATCCAAAGTGCAAAATGGCTGTGAAATTCAGCATGCTATTACTCAGACACAATGACACTTAGAAACTTCTCATCTAAACCTACGAGTTCACATTGGGCCCCTCTACAATAATGTTTCTCATCTTTTGCTATCTCAGAGGCTTTTTCCTATGGTGGCGAATTTTCACTTGAGGAAAAAGTTGTCAAATGCAAGTAGTTGAAAGTTGCAAAATGGTGCAACTTTCGTTTTGCATTTGTGTGACCAAAAAAACTATTCCAACATGTCCAGGTAGGTATGTTTACACTAGGAATGGTCCTCTTTCACACCTAAATATGTGGAATCGCTCTGAGCTACGTTCAACCGGATCAATCCCTTAAGGGTCCAAAGCGGAAAATGACTGTGAAATTCAGCATGCTATTACTCGGACACCATGATGCTTAGAAACTTCTCGTCTAAACCTATGATTTCACATTGGGACCCTTTACAATAACCTTTCTCGGTTTTCGCTACCTTGGAGGTTATTTCCCACGGTGGCGAATTTTCACTCAAGGAAAAATTTGTCAAATGCAAGTAGTTGAAAGTTGCAAAGTGGTGTAACTTTCGTTCTATAGCTTGTGTGACCAAACAAAATATTCCAATGCATCTGGGTGGGTATTTTTATGCTAGGAATGGTCCTCTTTCACAACTAAACACGTGAAATCGCTCTGAGCTACGTTCAATTGGATCAATCCCTTAAGGGTCCAAAGTGCAAAATGGCTGAAAAATTCAACATGCTATTACTCAGACACTATGACGCTTAGAAAATTCTTGTCTAAACCTACGAGTTCATGTTGGGCCCCTCTACAATAATCTTTCTCATTTTTTGCTATCTCAGAGGCTTTTACCTGTGGTGGCGAATTTCCCTCAAGGAAAAAGTTGTTAAATGTAAGTAGTTGAAAGTTCCAAAGTGGTGCAACTTTCATTTTGTAGCTCGTGTGACCAAAAAAACTATTCCAATGCATCTGGGTGGGTACGTTTATGCTAGGAATAGTACTCTTTCACACGTTAACACGTGGAATTGCTCTAAGCTACGTTCAACCGGATCGATCCCTTAAGGGTCCAAAGTGCAAAATGGCTGCAAAATTTAGCATGCTATTACTCGAACACCGTGATGCTTAGAAACTTCTCTTCTAAATCTATGAGTTCATGTTGAGCCCATCTACAATAACCTCTCTCGGGTTTTTCTATCTTGAAGGCATTTTCCTGTGCTAGCGAATTTTCACTAGGGGAAAAAGTTGTCAAATGCAAGTAGTTGAAAGTTGCAAAGTGGTGTAACTTTTGTTCTGTAGCTTGTGTGATCAAACAGACTGTTCCAACTCATTTGGGTGGGTACGTTTACGCTAGGAATGGTCCTCTTTTGCACCTAAACACGCGGAATCGCTCTGAGCTACGTTCAACCAGATCGATCCCTTAAGGGTCCAACGTGCAAAATGGCTACGAAATACAACATGCTATTAATCGAACATCATGATGCTTAGAAACTTCTCATTTGATCCTATGGGATCACATTGGGCCTCTCTACAATAACCTTGCTCGGTTTTCACTATCTCAGAGGATTTTTTCTATGGTGACGAATTTTCACTCGAGGAAAAAGTTGTCAAATGCAAGTAGTTGAGGCATATTATCAAACAATTCACTGCCTTGTCTATGGCTTGTCATGGCATTCCATCACCATGAGACCACTTTTATTTGAGGCATTTTTTGAAAAATTTCAATGGCTTGTCTATGCTATTGCTTACTATTATGCTTTCCTATATTTTTTCCAAGCATCCATAGCTTGTTCGAAAGCATTTGTTTTAGGCTTTTAGCCATAGCAAGAAGGCAATGAACTATTTGATAAAATTCTTTGGTAGACATATATGAAAAATTTTGTAGCATAGACAAGGGAATGAACTATTTGAAAAAATGCCTCAAAGAAATGTGGTCTCATGGAATGCCATGACAAGCTAAAGCAATTGGCAGCTACTCCTAGTTATTAGTTATGCAATGTGAAGTAATTGCATAACTGCTTAGGTTGACTTTGTCAAAAGCTATATTGTAATTGAAATTTTGTCATCTATCAGCATCTAGTTATTCATTATGCAATGTGAAGTGATTCTTTGAGTTTGAAAGATGTGCAATGCATGAATAAAAACTACAAAAATTTATTTTCTACATTTCATTAGTTAAACTCTTTATTTTATTTTCTCTCTATATCTCTATGCTATGGAAATGCCTTTCGATTTCAAAGAAGATAGTTTTTATCTCTTCTTATACAATTTTTTACATTTTTTTATCTCTTGTTATAAAAAGGAGCAGATATACAATGTTAAAGAAGAGTGAAAGCACAACTAAATTTATCATTTCAAAGCAATTTTTTTGATGCATTTTTTCAAACAGTTCACTGCCTTCTCTATGCTATTGCTTACTATTATGCTTTTGATATATTTTTTGAAGCATCCATAGCTTGTTCAAAATCACTTGTTTTAGGATTTTAGCCATAGCAACAAGGCAGTGAACTATTTGAGAAGATGCTTTGGAAGACATGTATGAAATGTGGTAACATAGACAAGGCAGGGAACTATTTGAAAAAATATCTCAAATAAATTTGGTCTCATAGAATGCCATGATAAGAAAATGCAATTGGCAGCTACTCCTAGTTATTAGTTATGCAATGTGAAGAAATAGCATAACTACATAGGTTGACTTTGTTCAAACTATATTGTAATTAAATTTTTAGCATCTATCAGCATCTACTTATTACTTATGCAAAGTGAAGTAATGCTTTGACTTTGAAAGATGTGCAATACAATGTAATCAATGACATGAATATAAACTACAAAAGTCCATTTTTTACAATTCATTAGTTAAAATATTTATTGTATTTTCTCTCTATATTTATATATGTTGTGTAAATACCTTGCAATTGTATTTAAAAGGCTTAATAGGTCAGTTAGGTGGTATTTGCAAAATCAAGTTGTGAATGAATGGTAATTAAGAGAAAATTTGGCAAATTGCCATCTTAGAAGTCTAACAAAGGGTGGTTATGGTGGTTGATCAGCTCAAGGGGTAGTTGGAAGGTGGTATCAAGATATATTGCTGTAATACGCCAAGTTGAGGGTTGATTTTGTTCAGTTTCTAATAACAAAATATACTTGAAAACTCTTATCATTGGTTTTCTTTGTTATCCTGAATTTTCTTTGCCTTGCATGGGCCCATACAAGTCTATCATGGCTTGAGGCTTTCGATACTTGATTGCATATGTTTTTACTTTCTTTGAATTTCTTCTAAAGGTTTAAATCCATCGTTGGTGTGTGTGGGATCAGCAAACTTGGTTACTGCTCTGTTTTCTGTGTTAGGGGTTTTGAGGGCAACACCATGACACATTAGCCAATCCACCTACTGTTCTGAACCTATTTCTCATTGGATTGGCCTGTACCATGATTATTTTGGTGTATGAATACTTTGGAGGCTGAGAGAATCACTCAACTCAGTGGGGTGTGAAGTTTTATTGTTGTTCAAGGGTGTTTCCACCAAGAAAGTAAGAAACTCAAGTACTGAATCTGATAAATATTGAAAGGAATGGGATTGTGAGTGTTCTTTAAGTTAGGGCAGAGGTATTGTGGGGTGTTTTCACCTTTGGAAGGATTGGGGGAGGTCTGGAGTTATGAGTTTCTTTAAAACCCTTCTTTTTGTGAAGGATTAGGATGGTTTCTGAGTAGAGGAATAGAACAAGTTCTTGGGGCTCTTAAAATGGGAGAATCTTGAGTTTGGTGAGAATCCCTAAGATTTTTTCAAGTTTCCTTGGTTTGGAGGTGAGTTTGTGAGGGGGTTCCTTTGGAAATTAGGCCTAATTATCAAGCCTAGAGCGAGGGAGGTGTATTGAAAGTTCATGTTGGTCCAAAATAGTTACTATTGGTTTTAGCATATGTTGTGCAACTCTGAAAAGGGTATCTTAATCCACCTTTAAATGGTTAGGTGTTTTGGAAAGGTTGGGAAAAATTTGGCTTGGACCGGGTTTTGAGTTTAGTGCAGGAGCACCTACACCACATCATCAATTTTTTTTTATTTGAATACATCAATAGGGAAATATTAGTGTCTTTAGGTTTATTTTGTCTAATAACCTTTGAGAGATCAAACATAATGCAAATAAAGGGTGTTTTGTGTCTTAGAAGTCAATTAGAAATCATATAAGTTGTAAAATGCTGACAAACCAACTTTAACACAAACAAATGTAATTAAGGGACCAACTAATCCCAAGGTTGGTTATGGGAATTGGGGAGAATATGGTTGTTGGAAAATTATTTTAAAAGCCTTACCAAGGCTCGAATGAGAGAGTGGAAGAATTTTTGTATTAATTTACACAATAAACACCACAGTTTTGAGCAATTTTCTAGAAAAATATTGTTTTCTTGATCTTTATGAGTGTTGTACGGGCACACACAGGTTCTTCATGGTCTAAAAATTTTAGAGGATGTGTCAATATGTTTTCTTATTCATTTATTTTTTATTTGGTGTCATAACTCTTTGTTTGTAGACAGAACCAACACAAATAGTGATTGTCCTTGTGTTGTTGAATCAAGGGTTTGGGGGGAAATTTGTGATGTAACAATAAATCCACCTATTGTTTGCTACTATATCTTAGTGGATTTATTGAAAACATGTTATAATAAGTGTGTCAACTCATTTTGGAATAAGGATTCATAATTATGTGGTGTTTTTGTGACTATTCTAAGACTGAACAAGGGTTTTCCAACATGGAAATGAGGAACCAAAGAGAGGCGTTTAAGAATTAATGCCTGTAAGTGTTATGTGAGGGTCTGATGAGTCCTTGCAGAAGTATTTTGAGGTTTTTGGGGCTTTGGAAGTGTTGAGAGAGTTCTGGAGTTGTATTTTTCTTTAAAACCCTTGATTTTGTGAAGGTTCTGGAGGGTTTTTGGGTTTTGTGAGTTAGAGGCTTTGTAGACACAAAATAATGACAAAATTTGAGGTTTGGCACCATGAACTAAGACTATCCAAGGTGTTTGGATATATACCTAAAGTTGAAAGGGTGGTCCCTTTGGAAAAAAGGGCTAATTGTGAAGCCAAAATTGAAGTAGGTATGTTGAAAGTCTATGTTGGTCCAAAAGAGAGACCACTGATTCTTTGGTATGTTGTGTAGCCCTAAAAAGGGTATCTCAATCCATCTTGTAAGTGTCTAGTGTTTTGGAAAGGTTGGGAGAAATCTGGCTAAAACTGAGTTTTGAGTACTACAAGAATAACCAGTCACAAATGTGAGTTTTGGAAACCTTGATGAATCTGACTTAGGGATTGTTGTCAATTGATTCAATTCTCATTGTATGAATTTTGATGGTCTTTTTAGGGCCTTGGTGGAGTCTTGTTGTTCATTTTCAAGGTTGAGGAGTTGAGACCCTTGAGCGTGGGTTGATGCCTATTAGGCTGAATCATTATGAAGAAGAGTTCTTGATTGAGAATTGACATTTCCATTATTGTGAGTCTTCTCCACCTTGGCTCTACATTAGAGTGCTACAAGGGTGGATTGTTGGGTAAGGTGTTGAATGAAGATTCTGGTTTGATGGGGCTTTGAGGTTGTGTAGATTGCTCAAAATAGGTTGTATTAATCTTGTTAGGAGCCCTTTGAAGGCAGGTTGTCAGACTAATTGTATTTGAGCCTCCTTGCCTCTACATCGGTGAGACACAAGTGATTGAAGCATTCCAAAGGATACAAACCACCATGAATGGAGCTTACTTATACAATACGCTTTACATGGGGCTTATTGAGCATTCCACAGTAATTAATTAAGCATTAGATGTAAACAAAATCCATGCCTACAACATTCAAGCATACAACTTACATGATACGCATGATAACATCATTCAAGAATGGGAGTAAAAAAATAAGAGTTTCTTTAATTAAAAATCCAAAAGGCTATACAATGATATATATTGATAAAAGTATATAAATATATCCTGAAAAACCATATGGGCATAGTACAATGGAGCCATTTTGAAAAAATATCATGTATATATATCAATAGTACAAAACACATGTTCCAAAATGCCACATAGACATACAACAAACAACACTAATACATAGTCCTTTCCCTCTACGGGAAGGAAATAGATCCCATGTTGCCTTCGAAATTCGGCTGGATGGAGGGACTGTTGCTTGTCTTGTCTTTTGAACATCCCCGCTACTCCTCCTCTCTTCACTTTGGACCTTCAACTAATATGATTAAAAGTAAAGATGTTAAAACATAGAAATTTAATTATGGAATGGCATATAACAAAATATAATCACTTACCACATACACATAGTCATCATGCACATTTAAAGCATCACCATGTCCACAATCTGGAGTGAAAACCACCTGTAGCAACCATGAAGATAGAATTTAAACTACATAAAATTATCGTGAAAATTTTCTATAATAGACCATAAAAGAGAAAATATAATGTCAAATCGACTAATCTATTCCATACCTCTCTCAATGGATCAGAACTGGCTATTGCTGCACCAACTCCATGGTCCATCATGCCACCAACATCACCAGCGCTATCTCTTGTCAACAGCTACAAATGAAACAATATCTCAGGTATCATGTTGATATACGAGAACATAATGTGACACGATCAAGGAATACTTTAATGCAATGTTTGTGTTTCTCATCAATTTTGTAGATTTTTATATACACAAAGTTATGAAAACTAGCTAACATAGATTTACAACCTTATTAATGAAGAAAGGCTACCTGAGTGTACGTTGTTTGAGGATATGAATCATGAGGTCTAGAGGAAGAAGCTGCCCTAGGAAATTGTTTGAAATCTGAAGCATGTTATCAGACAAACATTCAAATATAACATTCAATTGTTCAAATGAAATAATAATATCTTTACTACTAGTTGCATATTTGTGGACTCATCATCAAAAATGTATAAGGGTCTATAGGAATAGAGCATCCCTCATGAATAGTGCGACCCTGAAATTTCATCATATCAAAATTCTACTAATTTAGTTATTCTTAAATTTCAAAATAAATTTTAATAAAGAACATTAAAATAACTTGCTAAATTTTACCTGAGTGTCAATGTCGAATGTATCATTCAAAATATCATTTGTGAAATCCATCACCTCTAGAACTAACGTAGGCTATGTAGCTGCATCACGAGCACCCTGATAATCATACATGCAAAAAGCACCACAAGCGCCACAATGGTGGGGTAGAGCTTGGGGCCTACACATCTCCTCCACACCAAGCTCTACTAGAGGACTCGCACACTGTAAAATGGTTTGGGTGAGTGAGCCAATCGACTTCATCATGTTCACCTCTACACTATCCTTAACAATGGAAGGAACAATGACATACTCCACCATGGGTCTGCCCAAGGCTCTCGGTACCAACTGTGGATTACATCATGCAGCAGGTCTATCGTGTGTGGAGCCCCCACCTCTACCCTAAAAGTCTAAGATGTCAAAATAGTTTGGTATTTTATTGAGGAGAAACTTGCAATAGAGTTTCCTCAAAAATTATTGCAGCACCTCATGGTTATTACATGGAGGTTGGTCAAATACCATCCACCACCACTCCCAAAATTTGTTTCTAATTAAATCATGGTGGCACCAATGGATAGGGAACCTCTTGCATGCATGGGACAAAGGTTCATTGGCTTTTGGGTCTTTAAATAGGGCACACAACTTGGCTTTGCTAATTTTTAGTTTTTTGACATTTGCTTATGACAAACCATTAGCATAAAATTGCCTCATCTCATCTCTCTTAGTTGACCAAAAATTCATTTGCTCGCTCATTTCTCCTACATGAGTTAAAATTGACTTCAATGATTCAGCAATCCCTCTCCTATAAGGGTGGCTTTTGGCATGCTCGGTTAATCTTGAAATTAATTGTTGAATGTCTCTTTTATTCTTTTCAATTTGATTTTTAATATTTTCTTATGTTCCTTGAGGATGCCTATGAATTGATGGGAGGGGTTTCAGGTTGTTCTTGTATAGGAGGCTCTTGATGAGGGGGTGATTGTGAATTCTCAATGTTTTGAGGTAGAGATTCATTCCCTGAGAATTAGAACAAAGTTTTATTATAAAAATCTATTTAAAGTTGCATTCCAAATCAAATTCAAAATAAATAGAATAAAAATACACACCTCTTTGCAATCTTCAACCTCTCCGATGTGTTGGCAGCATTCTCATGGAAAATGGAAAGCTAAGGATGCAAAAAATGGAGGAGATTTAGCGAGCGCGAGCTACAGACCTGAAATCTTCCTTCTCAAGCCATGGCTAGAAGACAAAATGAGGGTTCCAAACCCGAATTTTTCATTTTATGTCTAGAAATAAATTTGGCGTGTGCCAAAGGCCTTATTTCGACTTTTTTTGGATCATTTTTTTAATTTGGCACCTAAATTGTGTCACAGATTGGTGCACTTACCCTAAATCTAGGCCACACAACCTAAAAGCACTTTAATTATGATTGGATGTTTGTTTTTTTTGGGATGGGTATGTGCAGGATCATCATGGAAAAAACAAGCCCTTAAGTGGCAATGAAAATTCAGAAATTCAGAGTTAGGCAATTTTTTGTAAAAATTTGAATAAGTTATCTATATTATTTCAAAAATATGTAAGAATAGAATTTGTAGTAAATTGAATTTAGTTTCTAAACTACTAGGTTTATTTTTTTTTAAATTCTATTTGGTGAAAATTTGAAATTTCAATGCAATAGTACTTAAATTTCACCATTATCCTTGAAAAGATGCATTAAACGAGGATTGTAGATGCAAAATAAGGCCAATTAAGGTATACAAAAGCCCAATTAATTAATAAAAACCTATATTAGTGTGAAAGTATTAGGGTAAACTTTACAACACCTTAAATAAGGCACCATTAATTTTATTTAGTTTACAAGGGCCCAAAACTTAATGTGAAGGTGCAAATAAATATGCCTTACAACACTAAATTAAGGCAAAATTAGGTCAATTTAGCTTAAAAGGGCCTTAAACCCAATTTGAATATCTAGAACACATTACAACACTAGATAAAGGAAAAATTAGGTTTATTTTAACATAAATCATTCCCAACTAAAAGGGATACTTTTTTCATTGCCACAATTAGCCCCCACTTTAGTGAGAGGATGAAATTACTTCAAACTCACACTAAAGTAGAAATTCAAGGGGGGTCCAAGTGTACCAATGTAGATGGTCTAGGATGAAAAATATCAAGGGAGTGGTCAATCCCCAAAAATCCAAGATCCTACTAATGGAAGACTGAAATCACTTAGACGGGGGGGTGAATCAGTGATTTATAAAAGTCACAAACTCTTTTTAAAAAACAAGAATTTAAGTTTGCTTTTGAAACAAGAGGACAAATGACAGTTTGTGAAGAAAATTTTACTGTGCATTAATCATGAATTAGGCATATGATAAAACATTGACATGAGTTGAGACAAAGAGTGAATACTTTTATACTTTCTCTTGTATCAGAGTTCACAATAATAACAGAACATTTGTGCATGACATTTTGATATAAACATTTGTAGAAATGTAGAAACAATCATTCAACTATGTTCAAATTGATAAGGAAAATCACTCACAAAATCATCACATAAAACAACATTTAGTCCTGAGTGGAAATCCCTCTTGGGGAATAAAAACCACTTGAAAAAACTATCTCTTTATTCACTTAGAGCACCAACTCTTCATAGTTCAGGAGCACCAACTCCTCCACAATTCAAGAGTACCAACTCCACAAATTTAGGAAGCACCAACTATAAAGTTATAGGAGCACCAAATCCAAAATTACAAGAGCACCAACTCCACAAAATCCAATGAATAATCAATTATAGTGTGCTATTAAAACCCTAGAAGTGCAAATGCAGTTAAAACAGGAGCATCCACTGTTGTAAGGGAAATCCTACATCACCCAAAAATATCTTTACTTTCATTTAGTTTTTCTAGATTTTTTTTTCATTTTTGGATACCCTTTTCATCGAATAAGAATTCCCAACTTTCAAAACTACTTTTCTACTTTTTCTGCACAACTGTTATTTTTAGCAGGTGTGAATTTGAAGGCGTGACGAGACAAAAATTTGAGGGAAGCTTCAGGATAGAAAAATAAGCGCTTGGCAAAATAATTAGCTCAATATCATTCCTTTTTTGAAATTTATTCAAGTTTCAGTTTCTGCTTTTTGCCAAGAAAAATCTTTCGATCCCTGTTTGAGGCACTAAATGGTCTCGTATAGGCCCTATTTTCGTTGGAACCGACAAAGAAAGCTCTTAACGCGTTCTTCACTTTGGGACCTTTCTAACAGTTCAAAGGGTTCGAAAAATGAAGTACCAAATCAAAATTTATGGCTAACGGAAGTTGGTAATTTTTTTGAAAATTGCCAATTTTTGAATTAGCACTCAATTTTTTAATTTAAAATTGTAATTTTCGATGCCAAACCGCCAAAACTCATAATTTGAATGTTGTTTTTAGCTCCAAACCAAAAAGGGGCTATTTAAAGGGCTAGTTTTTGATTTTTGAGTAGCTTTTTGGGACAAGAGCGCATAGTGAGAAAATAGGAACTTATGTAGTTTCTGTAACTGGCATGTATTGTAGAACTCGAGGATTTGAGGTCCTCTACATGTAATATTTTCATATTCAAAATAATAATAATATTCTCTAGTTGTGTGTGTGATTTTTTGTGTCTCGGGTTAGCACCCTCATCAATAGTCCTATAATCGGGTATGTACAGGATCATGATGGGCCAAAAGGTGGCGATATGTAAGTGATATGATGGCCCATGTGGCTAATGACTTTTTTTTTTTACTGAAAATTGATAAAACAAAAAGGGTTTTTAAAGGATATTTTCATATTTCCACCAATATAAATTATGCTTTACTTTGAATTTAATAAATAATTATTATTCATTCTCTATTTGAATTAAGACTAAAGTCTGAAAAACATTTATAGACGATATCACAGACTAAAGTCTTGATTAATAGGTTGATTGAAAAACATTTATAGCTTTCAAACGATATCACATGTTTTGAATCAAAAACATGTGTCACATTCTATGCTTCACACACTATAGGATTTAAAAAAAAAAAATCATGAAGTTTTGACCAAGTTAAGGTGGTCAGACATAAACGTTTTTTATATTTTTTTAAAGTTGTAATAAAAAATTCATAATTAATTCTTTACTTGGAAAAAAATACAAAAAATAATGCATAACATTAGGACATGAGTCCTCTACTTATATCTAAAATATTATCATTTTATTGTGGTTAGGGTGGGCAGATAGACACCTTTTTTTTCCATGAAACTTAAGTAATATTGCATTGAAATTTCAAATTTTCACCAAATAGATTTTTAATTTTTTTAAAAACCTAATAGTTTAGAAGCTACATTCAATTTTCTATAGATTCTATTCCTACATATTTTTGAAATAATATAGATAACTTATTCAAATTTTTACCTCAAGTTGCCTAACTCTGATTTTCTGAATTTTCATCGTCACTTAAGGGCCTATTTTTCCATGATGATCTTGCACATACCCAATCTCAACAATATACCATGAAGTTTTTCAATGAGCACATTGAAGAATGTTGTATGAAAATGGCATCTTCTTTTATACAAAAATTTGAGAATCAAAATTGAGTTTTGGCGGTTTGGCATCGAAAATTACAATTTTAAATTAAAAAATTGAGTGCTAATTCAAAAATTGGCAATTTTCAAAATATCAATTGAGAAAGAACTCAAGATTTGCAGATAAAAATATCCATGACAACTAGGGTTCCAAACCCTACTCAAAGAACAATGAAAAAATTTCTTCAAATAGCACTTCTAGTCTTTTCGAACACTTTTTAGATAATAATAAATATTTGAGATTCGAATACATCTCAACCAATACTACCAAGATAAAAAATAATAATTCTATCAAAAGTGTCAACAACTATAATACCAATAATCATAGCAGCACCAAATTCAAAAATATGTCGACCATTGCAATGATAAAGATCCCAATATCACATGTTTAATGTGATTTAACTTAGCATCGACAAAATTCCAATTAAATAAGTTGATAGTAATGTTTCTCGATACCTTTATCACTTTACAAGGTGATTTCTATCAATGCCATAAAAAATATCATTTCCCAATTTAAATATGTATGAACAATGCCACAAAGACATGTGAGCATCAACTTCTTTAAGACAATATCTCTACATCTGAATGTACAAGGAGGCTTTAGGACCCTTTTAGAATGAAATGAATACACTGATCAATCTGAAATACTTCAATTGAATTCGATGTAATGTCAATATGTCAAGATGTTGAGGTAACCAAAATGAACCAAAAGTCATCTCAAGGAGCCAGATGTAAACATCATTCTACAAATCAAGTATAAATATCATGACTGCCTTAACACAATATAGTATTGCATTACAATGAGATTAAGAATGCACTAATATATTCAACTCAAAGACAAAACCTAATAATAATCTACTGAGTATACCTGACTTGTAACCTTGAAGAATCAATCTGAACAACACCTTGTCAAAAATGATAACCATTGTCAGCATCATCATTGCATATCAAGAATGTAACTACATATCATGTCACCAACCAAGCTGAGGGTACTCAAAATGATCATATCATGTATCATGTTGAGAATTGAGAAACCAAAGAACCAGTGTGAGAAACCAAAGAACCAGTTGTTTGAACTAGAGAACTAGTTTTGTCATCAAGGACAAACCACAAATGATAAACAACTAAAATCCAACAACTACATCAAACTGACATAAGCGCAAAAGAACACACAAAATTTGTATGATATGTAGCAAAATAAGACACATGTAAACATGCTATGTCAATGACTAAAAGAAGAAAGAAAAACATAAAGTACAAGAAAAAATAAAAAGAGGTGGAGTAAGCCACGACCATTTGTCCAACACAATGGGGATCAAATCTAATTTGTTTTTCAAAAAATTCATGCTCACTCTAAGGCAACAGAACTTTAGGTAGTCCACTGAGTGAGTACCCAATTAGCGAGAAAGTCATGCCTCTATATTGGTTTCTCCCTGTATAATGAGAAAGCCATGCCTACATTTAGGCTTCTCATCATAATAACCATACCAAATCTATACCTCTTGATAGTTTTTACAAGGCACCACAAAACAATAAACTTTGAGCTTCATGAGGAAAGCAAAGCTTCGTATGCTAGAAACTCATAAAAGAACAAGATGGCACCACAAGCAAGCAAAGTGTATTATGCAAGGTGGCCATATAACAATTGTTGTAAATAACATATTGTGTAAGGTATGATCAAAGGGATTTTTCTTAGTTCATGTGTAAGGTCTCTTCTTAGGGAACATCATGCCTAATGTCTCCAAAAGAAGACAAGTCAAAGAAATATCACGCTCTCAAAGGATATCAAGCTTAATCACACCACCAAGAAAAGGACACATCGTAAAATAAAGAAAACCATGCAGTGAAACATGAGTGTCGATGTATGCCCCCACTTTAAAGTGGTTGCTAACACCATTTTTGTGAGAAATTTCTTTAAAGTAGAAGAAGAAATGAGATCTTATTTGGAAATCCCTATACCAAGTCATATGTTTCCAATAAGCTATGTCATGAAAGGGGAGGGGGTTTCCCTCAAAATGTATAGCTTAGTATGTCACATGCAAGCCAACTTAAGGAATTTCATCTACATCCCAAGCTTGCTCTTATATATACATGAAAGGTGGTCAACTACCCAAAAGAGACAATGACAAGTGACATGATTACAAGGATACCTAACCCCTTTCCCCACTTAGTGTACGACAAGCATGAGCCGAATAGGATGAAAATAAGTTTGAATTAGAGGAACTAGGTGCTTCAACAAAAGGAAGAGCACGGCAGTCCCTAAGATGTTGAATTTTATCACTTAAAGCCTTAAATTCATTAGTGGAATGATCATGAGCTGTATGTTATGCATAAAATGAATTCTTGTAGTAAATTTTCTTTCATTTTCTTGGAGGGAGAGATATTTGAAACATAGAAAAATAAGGCTCACTAAGGTGAATGGATCAAGATGATGAGCCACTATGTTTTTCTTATGGATGACATTTCATTCAATTATGAGTGCCAAAACATGCAAATAACAATCAAAAACTAACCCTAACTGTTATAGCAATGAAAAGGGGAGTCTTGAGAGCTTGAAATGGTGTGTACCTTGTATAAAAATTGTTGTTTTTAGGCCACAAAGGACTCATTCGCCTTTAGTGGTGAATGGATCCCTATTAGGGTTCTGAAAAATAACTTATAGGTTTTATTCCTCTCAATAAACACTCCCAAATCCTAGATTTTCATTGGTTCAATCCCTATCGAGAATTCATTCACCTTTAGTGGCGAATGGGTCCTTTTAGGGTTTCAAAACAATCACTTTTGGGTTCTATACTCCAATGTATGCACTCTCAATTCCCAAGATTTCAGCTCTTGAAATTCTGAAACAAATTTTGTGGCCTTCTCTCTATGTTCTTGCACTATGAATGATAATTTTACAACTTGACAACTTTGACAATTTTGCTCCAAAATTCTTCTCCACTTGATCTTCAACCTATAAATCTACAAACACACATCCAAGGGAATAAAAAAAAATTGATTGTTAGTTAATAGGGGTTTACCTAAGTGAAACTCCTTGTAGGTAATTAAACCAATTGATGAAACAATAAAATTAAAGCATGAAACATGAAACGATGCAATGTTGATATCTTGGATGTTGTCTTCTAATGAAAATCAGCAATCTAACATGTAGAGGCCATGAAGAATGTAGATCTTGATCCTTGAATATAATGTGAACAATGTTTGCAATAGATCTTCAATGCTACATCAACTTCCTTAGCTCAAAAACATGTATGAATGTATCAAACCCTTGACATGATTATATGATCATGAAATGCTACAATAAACTCATGATAATCTGCCTTGAAATTCCTTTGAATGTGCTCTTGAAGTGATCTATAATTCTCTCTTGAAATTTATAGAATTCTTCATAAACTTGCTAGATCTTGTTAGGAGAGACAATGTGAATTAACCCCTTAGTTACACTAAATTAGGAGATGAACCCCAAAATCCAAACAATTCAAACCAACACCAAATATGGAGATAAACATTATTAAATTCCCACCACAATGATATTAAAAAGGGGGGTCCTCATTAAGGCAAGACCCATTCACCACCTAGGGCGAATGGGTCCTAGCTCAGTTTTCCAAGACCTAAGCTGGAGGGATGGAAAGAAAACTAAAATCCCATTTAGAATCAACTGATAGAGGGGGGTCCTATAGAGGGATTACCCATTCACCACCTAGGGCGAATGGGTCTTAGCACCATTTTCCAAGACCTAAATTTTCCCAATTAAATGTTATGCAATTTGAATTGTGGGTTTTAGGATAGATCTTCAGGAGGTGTCATAATTAAGGCTTAAATTTGAATTAAAAGGGATAATTAACTCCAGTTAATCAAAATTAATTAAGAGGGCCCTAGATAAATTTGAAAGTGTGTTACAACACTTAAATAAGGTACACATTAAGTAAATTTCATTAAAAGGGGCACATTAGGCTTAATTCATTAGATAAACCCTTAAAAAGTGTGAAGGTGTGTTACAACACTCTTGAAAAGGACACACTAAGGTACATTTTAATTAAATAAGGACCCTATAATGATGTGAATCTATAAAACACTATTTGAAGATATAATTAATTCAATTTTACGTCAATTATTCAAATTAAGTGCGAAAAAGGATTACTTTTTTTGACACTACAATGTCAAATGATCTTGGAGTAGTCTCAAAAACATACTCTCTTGATCAATAGAAGATGTTCCTTTATTTTATGAAAAAGATGTCTCTTTCTTAGTGTTAGGTGTCATACTTACACAAGACTCTTTAGATTGTGAGACTTTGTTCTCCTTGAACTTGGACGATGTAAAATCTAACGAATTTGAATCATAAGTGTTTTGTGTGATGGCATTTATTTTAAACCAGGATTGATTTGTTTCTATTGATTCTTTCAAAGGAAAATACTCAAGATCACTAGTGTCAATCAATAAAAGATGCACTAATGTTAAAGGCAGCTTAGATGAATCTTTTGTAATAGTGTTGATATTAAGTGAAGGCTTTTTTGTCTTTCAAGGGACAATAACCAAGACCACTAGTTTTTTCTTGTGTGTGAGGCTCTATAGGGACACAAATAGCTTGTTCTCTAGAACCACAACCTTTTCCACTATAACCAAGTAGTTTCATCATTTCATAACCTTTTCCATAAATATTTTTCATCTCTTTCAGATTCGGTGGTTGCTCATAATTAAGTTCATCAAATTTTATTGTGTAATTTGTTGTCTTTTGTTTCTAAAGTGGTTGAGGAGGATTCTTTCGAAGGATCTTCCAAATTTTGTGTTGACATTACTGCTTTTTCTTTCCCCTTCTTATATTTTTTGTCTATGATCTTGTCTTCGCCCATGAATGATGTGAAATCTAAGAAACCTTGCTCATATTCTAATAGTTTCATGATTTACTTAATATGTTCTTCTTTATCTTGCACGGGTTCCACTTTTGTAGTTGGTGTTAATGTTTTCAAAGGATTTTCCTTCTTTTTCTCAATTTTTAAACAACTATTAAGTTTAGAGTTAGCTTCAAGTGTGTACATTTTTTTTTAGTCTACATATTTCATGATAAGATGAAGAGTAGAAGCTACCCCATTCATTTCATGAATCCATAGTCTACCTAAAATAAGATTATATGATAGGTCATGAGGAATAAAATGGATCGGTGTTTCTAATGTGGCCTTTCCATCTGTAACAGGAAAAGTGATCACACCAAGTGGTTGTTTTCCTACATTGTCGAATCCATCAATAGATAAAGAATTAGGTTGAATTTTTTATATATCCACACCAATTCTATCCAAGAGGTTTATGCTATACACATTAAGTGTAGAGCCATTGCTAAAAATGGTTCGCTTTATCCCTATTCTATTATATCTAGCTATTACCATGAAAGCATCATGTTGTTTTTGCACTTCCAAAGGAGGGAGCTCATTTTGTGAAAAATAATGTTAGCATTTATTCCTTGAATCATGGATACTATGTCATTCGGTTGCACATTCTAGGAGGGGTAGTAACTTGTTATAAGGAATTTGGAATCATGTTATATGATAATGAAGGGAGGCTTGAATAAGGTCCCATAATGATATTTTAGCGGGAGTATTCTTTTTTTTCTCAACAATATTATATTTCTTTTCACTTTCAGCGATCTCACAATAGTGGTTTACACTTTTTGGCCAAACTTGACATTGAACTGAATTTTTTTAACTAAATCTTCACTTTCAAGCAACCATAGCTGCTAAACCATGAGGAACTTGAAGATGATGTAAACTAGTGATTTGTGACATTTTGTTTGTAGATTATAAATATATATATTTTAAAGAATTTGGAATCAGATTGTATTTATTTTTCCATCTCCTTTGAAAACTAGTTTTTAACAATAAACATAATTTTTAAAGAGTGTTCACCGTAAACAATATAATTTTTTTACTATGAAGGATAATTTTATTTTCTTTTAATTTAGATTTGTAACTACGATATCTAGTAAATTTATTTGGTTTCATAGTGTTTTATTGAATATTTTTTCCTTAATTAAGTTTTGAAATCAAACCAATTACAATTTAGACATAGGCAGATTGTATACAATATAACATTTTTTGTATGTATCAAAATTCAATTTTATTTTATTTTATTAGATCAAGGAAATCAATACCTAGCATGGACATATTTTTCATATTTTTTTGATAATATACTATTTTTCCACATGTGTAGAACAAAGAGCTTGATTTTCAATGAAAAACCTACATTCACAAGAAATAAAAAATAAATTTAATAATAAATTTAAATATATTTAAAATTTTAATTTTTGGGAAGCTTATAATAAGGAATGCATACTTACAAAAAAAATAAAATTAAATGAATTCATTTGATCCCCCAAAATTTAAATCAAAAGTGATTTTTTAGCAGCATTTTGATAGGTGTAAAGGAGATTTCGTTATAGGTATGGTTTAAAACTAGTGAGGTTCTATCCAAGGGGGTTTCATCTAAGGTGGTTTGATCAAACCCCCTTTAATTGGAATCCTTTAAATGGAAATTTTCAAGGCTTAAATCATTATATTTTCTAAAAATATGTGATTTCAACAAAAATAAGGATGTCCCGGGGTGATCCCACAATACTGGTTTACAATTTTTGAGCAAACTAGACACTAAACTGTTTTTTTTAAACTAAATCTTCACTTTCGGGCTCCTATAGCAGCTAAACCATGAGGAATTTGGAGATGATGCAAACTAGTGATTTTTGATGTTTAATCTATAAATTCTAAATATTATTTTCTCAAAAGATTTGGAATCAGTTTGCACTTCTTTTTCCATCTCCTTCGAAAACTAGTTTTTTTTTTTTAAATAGCATTTTTAACGAGTGATGCTCACCGTATACAACATAATTTTTTTTGTATGAAGGATAATTTATTTATTTTAATTTAGATTTGTAACTATGATATCTAGCACTTTCATTTGATTTCATAGTGTTTTATTAAATATTTTTTCCTTAATCAAGTTTCGAAGTCAAACCAATTACAATTGAAACATAGGCGGACTGCATACAACATAGCGTTTTTTGTATGTATCAAAATTATTTATTTTTTTAATGGATCAAGGACATCAATACCCACTCTAAACATATTTTTTTAAATTCTATTTTGATAACCTGCTATTTTTCCACATGTGATGAACAAAGAACTTGATTTTTTGATAAAAAACCTATGTTTAATAAAACTAAAAAAACACATACATAAAAATACCATAACATATTAAGATTATATTCATTTGATAGCTCGTTCTCAGGACTACCATGATCATTTCAAATAAATTTTAAATGAATTCATTTGATCCCCAAAAGGTAAATCAAAAGTTCTTTTTTATCAGCATTTTGATAGGTGTAAAGGAGACTTCGTCGTAGGTATGGTTTAAAACTAGTAGGATTCTATCCAAGGGGGTTTGATCTAAGGTGGTTTGATCAAAGACTCTTCAATTGGAATATTAAAAATGGAACTTTTTAAGGCTTAAATCATTATATTTTCTAAAAATATGTGATTTCAACAAAAATCAAAATCTCCCAGAAATTGTAAACCAGCTTTGTGGGATCACCCCTTTGTAAATGTAAATGAGAAGGACCAGGTAGGATAGGATTAGGCAATGGGAGGGATGTTGAAGGTGTTTTCCTTGGTTGTAGATTGTTTCTAGTGTTATATGTATGAGCAACGGTATTACAACTTGGCTACTGTAAAACATTATTCTTTGGTGGGAAAAGGATAAGTTTGGGTTTGTTTTGAGTTTAAAGTTTTTGTGAAGGTGGGTAAAGGATAAGGCGGGTTTGTTTTGAGTTTAAATTTTTTGTGAAGGTAGGTAAAGGATAAGTTGAGGTTGAATAATATTAGCATGTACCTTAGTGAAGGAGAATCTAATGTTACTTCATCATCTTCATCTAAGGAAACTATATCACTATTGTCAATGTTATCATTTTCTTGCACCATGATATCCTCCTTAGTAGGAGTGTTTTTAGTTGAACTACAAACTAGATGTTCATGACATTAAAAGTTTGGTTCCTCTAAAATGACTTCATTGCAAGTAGGGGAGTTACCAATGGTTGGATTTTTTTGCTCAATAAGGTTTTCCCTAGGGGAAAAAGGGCAACTAAGATTCTAATGACTTTCATCAATTGTATTTTCTAACATCAAATTATATACTTCACAACTAGGAGAGATACTAGGAGAAGAGAAAATGTGATTGTCATTATAACCTATGATTATCTTCTTTTATTTACCAATTTCTTGTCCAATAAGAGAGGTAGGAGGAAAGAAACAATGAGGACTCTCAAAACTCTCATTGATTAGTTCTTCTAACACCAAAATACCTTCTTCACAAATAAGAGAGATATTAGGAGAAAAACGAATATGATTGTTATGATTGCTTGAGAGTGTATTATATTGGCATATGGCTTCCGATGTTGTCATTGATGGCAACCTAAGTCATTGATCCAGTTTGCACTTCAGTACTTGTCCATATGGAAGTTTGGGTTAGTCAATCCATAGGTGTTACTAGTTTATCAGTTTGGGTTGTGGATCTCAAGGAAGGTCATTGGGTATCTAGAATATCTTATTCTCGATTTTTGTATTATCGCATCAATTGGTGTACAAGTTAGGAGATCTAGTTGATTGATTTTTTGTTTAACAGTGCTAGAAGGTTGACTAAATGAATGTGGCGTGTTGCAGATGTTCAAGGCAAAATTGTTTGAAGTATTTTTTAGGTTTGAGGATTTTTTTTGGGTCCTCACTATGCTATGGCCAACTTTGGATGGTGTGCATTGAGAATCATTTGTGGACTGAGCCGACGGTTGGAAATATTTTTTATTGAACCCGACATATGGTTGATTAGATCTTTTGTTGTGGGGTGAAGCCACAATAGTGGTTTAAAATTTGATGGAGGAAGGAAAATTGAGAAAAAATGACCCCATGGCAAAAAAAATAGTTTTAGGGGTTCGAACGAACACAAAAATGGTTCACCCAAACTAGGGTTCGAGTGAACCCATTAATTACTAGCCCCACATTTCCCGCTCAAAAAAAAAAGTAAATGCAAATTGAAGGGTGGTTCACTCGAACCCCTTGGGTTCGTACGAACCCCCCTTATCCCTCATTGTCCCCCTGAAACACCAAAAAAACCTAATTTTTTTCACTTCAAAGCTCGGTTTGAACATGAAAATGGTGGAGACTTCACAAACTCAACTGGAATTAGGTAGTCCTCAGAATGAGCTATCCAACAAAAATAATTTTAATATGTTTTTGGTTCTATTATGTACTTTTTTTTAGTTTTATTAAACATAGGTTTTTCACCGAAAAATGAAGGTCTCTGTTCTACACATGTGGAAAAATAAAAAATTATCAAAAAAAATAAAAAATGTGAGTGCACCAGATATTGAAGCCCTTGATCCAACAAAAAAAAAAATTGAATTTTGATATATACAAAAAAAATTATGCACTATACGGACACGCTATGTTTGAATTGTAATTGGTTTGAATTTGAAACTTTATTAAAGAAAAAATATTCAATAAAAAACTATCTAACCATGTGGAAGCACTTGATATCAGAGTTACAAATCTAAATTCGAAAGAATTAGAATTTTATCATTCATGGAAAGAAATTTATGTGTTATACGGTGTGCATCAATTTTTAAAAATGTTCTTTTCTGAAAAAAACTAGTTTTCGAGGGAGATGGAAAAAAGAGTGCAATCTAATTCCAAATATTTTGAAAAAAAAAAATTTAGAATCTATAGACAAAATGTGACGAAACTCTACTTTGTATCATGTTCAAATTTGTCACGATTTAGCCACTATAGGTGCCCGAAAGTGAAGATTTACTTAAAAGTATTATTTCAGTGTCTAGCTTGGCCAAAAATTGTACACCACTATTGTGGGATCACCCTGCAGACATATAATATAAGCGATCATTTATATCATTTTGGTATGCGAAATAACTATGCGAAGTATGATGCAAAATTCAAAAGGATAGTAGAGTGATTATATACAGTTTCACTTGTGCATAAAAGGATTTGTGATGTGAATGAAAGAAGATAGAGGAAAAGAGTAGAATCAGCCAAGTAGGAAAAGAATGTGACTGATAAGCTTAACCGGAACTGTAATTTTGCATTACTAGATGCTACTTTCTCAGTTCAAGTTTTTTGGATGTAATCCAAAACTTTTATAAGACAGTAAGTCCTTTTTTTGTATCTGAGCAGTGAGCTTTAGGCAGTGCGCCTGAATGCATATGCATTCCCCATTTGTAAAACACTTATATTTGAGCACTCAAATTATGGATTGACCTCCACCGTGGTTTTTCCCCTAACAGGGTTTCCATGTAAAAATCTTTGTGTTATGGTGTTTTGGATGATATCTTTATGTGCTTGCATCTTTCTTTTGGTCCAAATGTTGTAAGCGGTTTAAAGATTAGATTAATAAAGTTAAATTTTGTAGAACACTGATTCACCCCCCTCCTATCATTGTTCCTTGATTCCAACAATTAGTATTAGAGCCTAGTTCCTCAAAATAAGTTTAACATCTTGAGGTGGATCTTGGAATGAAATGAACTCTAGTATTCTTCAACAATAGCTTTTGGTGGCACTTGATGATCTTGATCAGTCCAAAGTAGAAGTCTGAGAATTGAAAGAAAATCTTAAGGATGATGAGAAATTCATTTTGACATTGAAGGATCAAATTATTATGTCTAGGGAGAAGGGAAAAGATCCATGTGATAAGATTAAGAAAAAAGAGAGAAAAAGCATGGATGATGTTGACCTCAATCAAACCCTGAAGGAAATAACTGAAGAATGTGAAAATATTGCCCAAGACAATGTTACCCTAAAGCATGAGATGGAATCTATGGTGATGAAGTTGACTAAGGAGATTGAAGAGAGAAAGAAGAATGAGGAGAATCTTTCTCAGTCCTTAAAATAAAGATCTGATGAATGCAGTAGAATTAATGGAGGATTCATTCAGTTGGAGATTGAATTGCAACAATCCATAAACAATGAAGAAGAGCTTGAAAGATAGATTGTTATTCTTGGGAATGAACTTGCTACTGCAAATGAATACAAGGATAATTTCAAGATTAGCTCAGTTAAGATTGATGAGCTGACTCAAGGTCAGAAGAATGGAAATGACTAGCGAGGTCTTGGATATGAGAAAGGAGAAATGTTTGGATCTAGATAAAGGAGTCTCAGGCAAGGAAATCAGATAAACAAAGCAAAAAGGCATCCAATAAGACAACCTAATGCTCAAAATTTTAATGGATATTATTTTTCTTGCAATAAATTTGGTCATTTGGTTGCTCAATGTAGAAGTGAAATGAAATCGAGTGATCCATCATTCTCCAGTGAGTGTTTCAATTACAATAATTTTGGTCATAAGTCAATTAAATGCAGAAATATGTCAAACAACTTTGTCAGTAGAAGGAATGTTAAATGTTGTACCTGTGGAAGATTTGGGCATATTGCTAACCAGTGCAGATCAAGAAGAAATCAATGGAATGACTAGTCCAGACAAGGAAATGTTGTATGTTACAATTGCAACAAATAAGGTCACATTGCAAGACTAAAAAAACAAAAATAGGGATAGAAGAGGTCTAGCATACAAAGGTAGAAATACACAAGAAGCTGATAAAGGAAAAGGGAAAGTAATTGTGGATGTAATAAGAGATCAGATGAAGAAGACATGAGTGAAGAACAGTCCCTACTTTTTAGGAAATGAGCCAGCACCAAAACCTGCTTCTGGCAATTCCTCTGGAAATTGATTTCAGGCCATTGGCCTGGGGGGATTTTTTCAAGAAAATCTTTTTTCCCCATGTTCGTAGTTGGTGTTGGAATGTGGAATATTTTCAACAATTGTATTAATGATTTATAGATGCATTGGAAAACACTCATAAATAAATTCAAGTAATTGAAGGTCCACCAAAGAATTTTTCTCTCGTTGACTGAGAGAATAGGGTATCTGGAACACCTAGGGTAAAATAATTTAATACAAAAAAAATTAGGTGTGCGAGTTATAATATAAATAAAGTTGGAACCCTCAGTTTCCACTTTATATCAAATAAAAGAAGGAGAGCACTTTGCAATAGTATTTTGAAAGCATGAAGATAATTCAGCAATGAAACCCTAATCCATCACGTACTTCAACTGTATTGAGAAATTTCCATTTAATTTGGTGTGCGGTTGGAGAACTTCTTTGATAGATACAAGACATGAGTAAAAAAGGTAAATTGGAACAAATCAAAGGAATGATAAACCTAGATGAGTATAGAAGTGAGAATATTAGAGTTGTAAGAAACATGTTGTCACTCGATGAATTGAAATGGCTAAAAGAAGAAAAACAAAAAAGCTTGGATATTTGGAGTGAATTCCCCTATTCCGAGAACACATAAAAGTTAAGTTTATTCTGAACAGATTGACTAATGATATTCTAACTCTAGATAAACCCTACCATGTCTCGAAAGAAGTGATTGGAACTGTAACTAGGTAATGCAAAGTTGGTGATGTACTGAGAAAGAAGTCAATCTGAAATAAAGAAGTTGAAACCCTAACTAGAGTAACTCGAGATCAAAGGGCATTAATAATATCAACAATCAGATATTCAGTGACAAGGTACATTGTGCATGGAGTATCTTAAAAAATATTTTTCAAAAATAGAGAAGGTGCAACTTTGACAGGTTTCGTTTACATTTCACACAAGATGATAATGGAAAATCAAGATTTTGACCTTTGCAGATTACTAAAAGATCAACTAATGGAGAACATACAATTGACAATGATGACAAATTACCCTTTCAGTTTTGGTACTTTGGTTATATGTCTTGTGATTTATTTTTTGAATTGCTTACCATTGAACAACAATGTAATATGGGAAGAGAGTGAACCAATTTTTAATCAAATTTACATACACTCTAACAATTTGGAAAAATATGATCAAGTATACGAAATTTTCTTTCAAGGTTTTCTAAGAAATTTTGGCTCGATTGGAATTCCCCTTTCGGTAAGGGCACTTGAAGTTAGTTCCTCCTTAGCTAAGATGGAGAGAAAGAAGAAAAGAGTAAAATATTTTTTGTCTATACTCCTCTAGCATGCAAGACTCCAAAAGTTGAAGGGAAAGCAAAAGAACAGGTGAATGTAGATATACCAAATGAGGAATCTAATAAGGAAACTGAGTACACCTAAAAAAAAGAACTAGAAACAACCGAATCAAAATAAGAAAATAAAATTACATAAGGAATTGAAGAAGGTGATTTAACCAAAAAAGAGCTATTCCAACTTATTCATGAGGAAGATGGAATGCATAAAATCATAAACTTGTGGTCTATCAGACCTTTGATATGAGCAAGACATAATTTTAAACATACTAAGTGCTCGTCTTGTGCACAACCATACTAAACTAGAGATTTTATAGAATACATTGCCAGAAGAGATGATTGAATGCATCAAGGAAATCATGGACTCTCAATCTCAGAACAAGGAAGAAGAAGGAGTAATTTTACACTTGAATAAGCAATACAGATTATCACTCGCCAAGCTAAAAAGGCACATGAATCAGCTAAGTCAATGCATAAACACAACAAACAACATCTACAACTACTATCTTCGATGGCCTCATGCAATCAACAAGTACAAAGAAAAGTTGGAACAAATTGAAACACAGCTAAACAATATTAGACAAGACTTTAACATGTTTCAGGATCAAGATGGTGCAATCAAGAAAAAGATTAAAGAATTATAGACAGAGCATACAAAATTTTAAAACACTATAAAGGATTGTTGACACCTTTTGGAAAGTGAAGGACATAATAGAATGTAAACTGGAATAGTTGATTGAGATACTAAAGAAAGGAGAGATATTAGAAGAATCCATCAACATTTTGGAGTCCCTCATCAAGATTATCAACCAGAAATTTGAAAATAACAACATGATCATAATCACCAAGATTGAAATAGAAGCATGGAAGAAGTTTCTTTTGGAGATGAAGTAAAAATACAAAATAATCTTCTAACACAAGCAGTGGTTGTATTTCTTCAAAATTTTGAACCAATTTTTGAATAAGTTTTTGGTTACACTCCAAAAGGGATTACTGTAGGAAAAACAAATTGGTTTGTCATTGATGTCAAAGGGGGAGAGAGAGCAGTGAAAAATTCCTTATCAAATTTAGGGGGAGTTGTGTCAACTATGACTTTTTGAAGTCTTGAAGGATTGTAGTATGTTGGTTCAAACATTTAGTCATTTTTCACTAAATGTTGCCATCAATGCAAAAGGGGGAGATTGTTGGGATATGGCTTCTAGTGTTTCCATTGATGGTAACCTAATTCATTGATTTGGTCTGCACTTCATTATTTTTCCATATCGGGAGACAGACTGAAGAGTAGGGTATCCGACTGAAATTGAGTTTTTCAATCCATATGCATTACCATTTTATCAGTTCAGGTTGTGGATCTTAGGGAAGGTCTTTAGGTATCTGGAATATCTTATTCTCGAGTTTTGTGTCATCGTACCAATTGGTAAACAAGTTAGGAGATCCAGTTGATTGATTTTATGTTTAACAGTGCTAGAAGGCCGACTAAGTGCATGTGGCATGTTGCAGATGTTCGAGGCAAAATTGTTTGAAGTATTTTCGGGTTTTCAAGAGGATTTGTTTTTGGGTCCTCACTATGTTGTGGCCAACTTTGGATGCTGCACATTGAAAATTATTTGTGGATTAAGCCGATGGTTGGAAAATATTTTTTATTGAAACTAACATATGGTTGATTAAATCTTTTGTTACGGATATATATAAGCAATCATTTCTATAATTTTGGTATGTGAATTAAGTGTGTGAAGTACGATGCAAAATTTAAAAGGATAGTAGAGCAATTGGGCACAGTTTTACTTGTGCATAAAAGGATTTGTGATGTGAATGAAAGAAGACAGAGCAGAATCAGCCAAGCCGGACAAGAATGTGACTGATGAGCTTAATCGAAACTATAACCTAGCATTATCAGATGCTACTTTCTCAGTTCAAATCTTTTGGATGTAATCTAAAACTTTTGTAAGACAATGAGTCTTATTTTTGTATCTGAGCAGTGAGCTCTAGGCAGTGCGCCTCAATGCATGTGCATTCCACATTTGTAAAACACTTATATTTGAGTACTGAAATTGTGGATTTACCTCCACCATGGTTTTTCTCCTAATAGACTTTCCACATAAAAATCCTTGTGTAATGGTTTTTTTGATGATTTCTTAATGTGCTTGCATCTTTCTTTTGGTTCAAATGTTGTAAGTAGTTTATAGATTAGATTAATAAAGTTAAATTTTTCAGAACACTAATTCACCCCCCCTCTTAGTGTTCCCTGATTCCAACATATTCTCTTTTGCTCAAGATTTCTCATAGGGAGGAGATATGATCTGTTTCTTAAAATTCCTAGATAGGTAAGATACTAACATTTTTTGACCAAGAATGAGAAGTACTTCTACCCATCTCATGCAATTCTTCAATAATATAAACAATGTATATCCAAAGATTATAAATACTTTTATCCATTGTTTGCCAAAATTTAAGAATGAAAACAATGTGTATCCAAAAATAAAAAGAACTTTTATCAAACTTATGCAAATATTTATGAATGTGAACATTGTGTGTACAAAAGTGAAAAGTACTTTTATCCATATTATGCAAAGTTACAGAAATTTGAACATTTTCAAAGTTAAAGATTTTTTTCTATTGGGATATCTTTCAAAAATGACTACCCTAAATCAATGTTTTTGACCTAGATACATAAAACCAAAGTTACTAAAATTTTCTAGACTAATACTATATGTTACCAACAAGCTTTAAAAGTGTAGAAACAAGGTTTTTAGTGTTGTAAAAGGTAGTTTTAGGTCTAATCTGGGACTAAATTTCCCAAATGGGCGTATGAGTCCTAGTGAGGGTTTTTTAGGGGTCTAAATGTTGAATAAAAGTCACCACAAAATACCCAAAAATTGGTAAAAACCACCTCTACTAGGACTAAATCGCCCAAAGGAGCGTATGAGTCCCATTTTAAGGTTTTTGCACCAAAACTAGCAAATTTTGAGTGAAATTCAAGGTTTTTAGTTTGTATGATGTCTAGACCATGTTCAATTACAATTTCTATATGAAATTAAATAGTGCAAGATGAAAAATGCAACATATATGCACTTTCACTATTGCAAAGTTTAGAAACCCTAAAATGCCAATTAACTAATGCAAAATTTAATGAAATGTTAATTCAAGCTAAATCTGGGATGAGGATGCACTCAAAAACAGAATTAAGATGTTCTAAATGTAGGTTCACCAAAATGAAACAATGGAAATTGGTGTTCCTCATTTTGGGATGTGGAACACAAACTAGGTGTATAGAGACCTAGATCTATTTCTCTCAAGTTTCACTCAAGGAAACCCTAGAGATATCAATTTGAATGTAGAAAGGGGGGAAGAGATATTGCAATAGGGTTTCCTAGGGTAGGATTGGAGACTCAATGAGGGTTCACCACCAAGCTAGGGCTTGGAAAGACAAGATAATAATGAATCATGCAAACTACCATGGAAAACCTAACTAGATGACCTAGGAAATGAAACTAAAATACAGAATGATAAACTAAGAATGAATAGAGGTGCTACTAAAATAAGGATGAGGTCAAATAAATCTCTAAAACCCTAACAAATTACTATCTAATGCCCACTGGGACTCATACACTAGGCTAGGTGATTTAGTCCCAAACTAGGGTTTATGTGCCAAAACTGGAATCTGACACTCATATTCCACAAGTGGTGTATTATTCCCACTTAGATTTTTCAAAGGGTTAAGACTTGAATCTATTCTCCTATCTCTTCTCTTCCTTCCACACTTCATTTTTGGATCTGAAACACTAATTTGCAACAGGAGTAGGTGACTTTTAGTGAAGATGACAACCTTGTGATGACTTGATGAATTTTTTCAACCTTACAACCTAATATACAAAGGATATTCAAGCTCCAAAACACCTAGATCTGAAATCATACACATAGGGAGAGAAAATCTTATTGATTGTTAGAGAATAGGGGTTTGCCTCGGTCAAACCCATTTTAGGTAATTAAACCAAATGATGAGATAATGAAACAAGGACACAAAACTCAAAACATGGAACATGAACAATGATACCTTGAATGATGTCTTATAAATCAAATATCTAGCATGGAGTGTCCATGTCGAATGTAGATCTTGATCTTGAACTTTGATATGAAACAATGTATGCAAATAGATCTTCAATGCTACATCACAACACTAGCTCAACAACATGCTTGATGCTCTAGGTATTTCACATGATGTTGGATCTTGACTTGTTGCAAAAAATGATGAATAATTCTTCCCTTGAATGCCTTATAAATACTCTTTAATTCTCTTTTGAAGTCTTGTAAAATCTTGTAATCATAAACTTTCTATTAGGAATGCTCTCTTGAAAGTATTAGGTGAAAATGAGTGAAATAACCTTGTATTTACACTTGTTTATGCCAAATTTCCTAAAGTCACAACACTACAAGCTGACATCAGATCTAGGAGGATAAAATCCTACCAAGAATTTGAATTAAATTTGATTTTGGGCCACACAAGACTTATATGCCACAAGTAGTGTATGGTCCCATTAGGTCTGACTATGGGAGACATTTTCAAAAGTCCTCACAATGATGCAAAATCTAGATTGGGACCCAAAAACCTAGGTGGTGCTCATACTCCCGGTGGCATATGAGTACCAGATCACTAAATCTGGCCCACACAACCTAAAAACACTTAAATTATGGTTCGATGTTGGTTTATGTCAGGATTATCCTCAAAAATATGCTTTAAACGGGACTTGCAGATGCAAAATAAGACCAATTAAGGCATAAAGAAGCCCAATTTTACAAAACCTTAAATAAGGAACAATTAATTTTATTTATTTTACAAGGGCCCAAAACTTAAAGTAAAGGTTCAAATAAATACACTTTACAACACTAAATTAAGGAAAAAATGGGTCAATTTAGCTTGAAAGGACCTTCAACTTAATGTGAATGTGTAAAACACATTACTACACTAGATCAAGGTGACATTAAGTTTATTTTAACATTAATCATTCCCAAATTAAGCAAGGAAAAGGGATACTTTTTCCATTGCAACACCTTAAAATACCAACATAGCAAGTATGTTGACATTTTAATGGGGTCATATTAGCCCTATCCATTCCATAGATGTCTTGTGAGCTTTGACTTATTGTTATACCCCTTTTGTGGTAGTGGTATTTATAACACCCCCCAAGGTGTGGTTACCAATTTGTCCCCTGTGACATTGAGCATTATTTTGTCCCCTATGACTTTAAACTTTGTACACCCCTTGAGGTTATTTTCATCCCATGTTATGTTCAGTGCTCCCTCATGAAATTAAACTTTATGTGCTCCCTAAGGCATGATTTTCAATATAGTCCATGCATTTGGCATAACACTTATTTCCAATTTATGAACTTGAGCACCCTTTTAACATGGCCACCTATCATAACAAAATGTGATATATAGTGGAGCCATATGTTTCATGAGATACCTAGCATAACGTAGCTTTCTAGCCTTGTGAAACCCCTCATATTTCATGACACCGAGCATAACACAACTTGCTAACTAGTGGATCTATGTAGTTCATGAGTGGTTTAGCATAACACACTTTCCTAGTCCTTATGAGAGCACTATCTTGACTAACATAATATTCAAGAGATGGTGTTTGGTATTTGAGACATTTAAGGTTGAGGTCTATTTTCCTTACTAACTCAAATCCTTTTTAGTACTAACCCTTGTGTTTGTGTCTTATGTATTTTTTGAGTTGACATTGTGTTTTTTTGTATTTTTATTGAACATGTCTTTATGTTATGTTTATTTTGTGTTTCTTTGTCATGTATTCTTTTGTTTGGAATGCTACATAGTATTTTATACATGTGTGTTCCTTTGTCCTTATGTTGTCTTGCCATAAGGTCTTGAATCATGGGGGCTTGTGTGCTCCCTCTAGATTCAGTGCCATCCTATATCTTCAATATTTTGATAATTGAACCCATCTTGACATATTCTTAATTTAGTGTGAGTTTAAGCGTAAGTGCATACTCTCACTAAAGTGGGGGATAATTGTAGCATCATAAATTATCGCTCTTGACAATTTCACACTATTAGGGTAAATAAGATTTACCTACTTAAGTTTACTTAGAAATAATAGTGCATTTAATTATCTAGGTGGTTTTTTCTCGTATCGGGTAGTTTTCTCACCGGTCATATATTTCATGCCTTTATAAGGCAGAGTTATAGATTAGGTAAATTATCTCATCTCAATATTTTTTCTCCGATGGCATAGCCTTGTGTTGTTTCTCTCACCTGTAAAGATCTATTTATAGGTTGTGATCATGGGCTCAGTGGTTAGCACCAACATGGTATTAAATCCTTCAACCTATTCCTTCTCCTACCATTGAGAGTTTTCATCATAATTTGACATCATTTATTTTCTATTTAAGGGTATGTGCAAGATCATGATGGGCCAAAAAGTGGCGATATGTAAGTGATATGATGGCCCATGTGGCTAACGACTTTTTTTTTACCCAAAATTGATGAAACAAAAAGGGTTTTTAAAGGATATTCTCAACTTTCCACCAATATAAATTATTCTTTACTTTGAATTTAATAAATAATTATTATTCATTTTCTATTTAAATTATGACTAAAGTCATGATTGATAGGTTGATTAAAAAAAAATCTATAGCTTTCAAACGGTATCACATTTTTTGAATCTGAAACATGTGTCACATTTTATGATTTTCATACTATAAGATTAAAAAATAATAATTGAATTTCATGAATTTTTGACCAGGTTAAGGTGGTTAGACATACGAGTTTTAATATTTTTTAAAATTTGTAATGAAAAAATCATAATTAATTATTTACTTGGAAAAAAATTACAAAAAAATATGCATCACATTCAGGTATGAGTCCTCTACTTATATCTAAAATCTTATAAAAAAATATTATCATTTTATTGTGGTTAGGGTGGTCAGACAGAAACATAATTCTTATCTTTTCCCTGAAATTTAAGTACTATTGCATTGAAATTTCAAATTTTCACCAAATAAATTTTTTTAAAGAAAAAATAAACCTAGTAGTTTAGAAACTACATTAAATTTTCTACATATTCTATTCTTATATATTTTTGAAATAGTATAGATAAATTATTCAAATTTTTACATCAAGTTGCCTAACTCTGATTTTTTTAATTTTCATGGCCACCTAAGGGCCTATTTTTTCCATGATGATCCTGCACATACCCAAAAGTTTTTTCCGACATTTAAAATTTATCGAATTTCAAACTTGCCTTAGAACTGCATTTACTATTTTTCGTGATTATTGGGAACAATTTTCACTACTTGATGGTTGTGATTTTTGCATTTTTTTTCCAATAGTGGTTGTTTGAACTACATTAAAGAAAATGAGGAGGCATTATTTTCATTTGGAGAGGCATGATTTTCCTAACCCATGAAATCTTGTTTGAGGTATTTTTTGAAGAAACTTTGGCTGTGTGATTTCATTTTAACTGACGCATCCTCAAAAAACTAGCATTCTTTATGCCAGGCTAATGCATGAAGCGGATTATTTTTTCCTTCAAAGGGTCCATTTTTTTGCTACTCTAGAAGTGTGATTGAAGTATTTGTTGTTTACAAATTAGTGGAGTTCTTTTCTAAGGCTAATTTTCTATTGAGAAAGGAGGGCTCGATTCTTTTCTTAAGAGATCACGATTTTCACATTGGGAGGTACATTTTTTCTCTATTGGAGCCATTTCATTCCTTGTGGAGGCTATAAATCTCATTCAAAGAGCCACTTTCCTTTGCAAAAACCAATATTTCCCTAGAAAAATTCATCATTCTTGTTTGTAGGAAAATTTATGAACTGGAGTATGGCATTTCTTTTTATTGGCTCAGCATAAGAGTTTGGGTGTTTTTCCTAATGTCTTCCCCTAAATATTTATTTAAGGTTTTTCTCTCTTTTACCATTTCCTTGCTAGCAGTAAGTTTTGGGGCTATGTTTTACCTCAGAGGGAAATATTTATCCCACATTCTCAAGGTGGTGGAGTTCTTTTGTGTTCATACACAACTCTTTGTCTTTGGTTGTTGTAAGCAAGTATCATAGGAGGCTATCTTGCTTGTGTGCTTGGTGGAGTGTTCTTTGTGTTAGCATGGAGATCTCGCAATGGGCCCCACCATATTTTTCATCAAATTGGGTTTAATTATTTTTTTGGAATTTGTATACTTGTGAAAGCACTATCTTTGAATTTTTGTAGAATTAAGTTATAATTGTTTCTTTAGAGAAACAAAACTTTAGGCAATGGAGTGATTTTATATTAGTGAGCTTAATCTATTGTCATATTTGTATAATGAAGTTCCTATTCTAGACACACCTGGTAGGTATATGATTTGGAAAGGATATAGGGCTAGCCTTTGGAGTTACTTTTGAGTATAAAAATGATGAGGAACTTTAGGATTCACTTGTTCATTTTGAGTGTCCTTATGTTCTTTGGACTTACGTTCAAGAATCATATAGAGATCTTGATACTCTGCCATCTCTTGATGATCCTCTTTCCAATACTAGTGTTTCTCTTTGTTCTTCAAAGAAGATAAACCATGTTTGTGATCCTTTGGAGGTTTTTGAGACTTCCGATGAGGTTGCAGTTGCTTCAGAGGTTGTTGATTATTTTTCATAAATAGTTGTTCCACCTTCATTAAGTACTTCCATAATTCTTGAGCAACAAGATTATCATTGTCTTCCTAATTGGGATTCGTATTTTCCAAAAATCGGTTCATTGTTTGTGGAATCTCATATTTCAAACTTTAAAGACACATTTAAGGGATTAATTTTCATATTTTATGATAGTTGTGATACAACTATTTTCAAACCATCTCTATCTTTAGAGAATTATCAAAATCAATTTCCAGTGATACCTTGTTTGTCACTTTCTATTGTGACTGGGCAAGTTCCTAATTGGTTTGTGGCAGCATCTTCAAAGGTCTTGGTGACACATGAATAGATTTCAAAGATATTATCATCCTACATTTTTATTTCACTTGCTAATTCCTATCGAAAATGGGAAGCATACCTATGTTTGTATTTGGTTTTGTTTCTTCCAAAAGGGAGACAAGTTGTTTGTCAACATTGGATTATGTTTTCTCTTTAAGCACTTACCATTTTTGTAGGAAATTACACATTGTGGGGGGGTTGCATAGTCTCTCTCTTTCCCTCTTATGGGGGATTCATTGATTGTATATACATGATGTATGTATTCCTTGAGAGGTGTTATTGAGTCCTCCATCTATGTATCATTTTTTGTTTTTCTCTCTTTTAGAGAGGGATTTTTCCCCATTGGGTTTTTCTCCTTTTCTTCAGTTCTAAGAGATTTACATTTCATTTTTTAATTGTAAATGGGTACCTAACATGGTTGTGAAGTTGGGACCCATATTGCATATCATAATCTCCCTAAGTTTCACTTAAGTGGGGTTTTAGGGTAAATATGATTTACCTACTTAAGTTTACTTAGTCATAATAGTGCATTTAATTATTCGAGTGGTTTTTTACCATATTGGGTAGTTTTCTCACCTATCGTATATTTCATTCCTTTATAAGGAACCATTGTAAATAATGTAAATTATATCATCTGAAATATTTTCATCTCGAGTGAAATAGCCTTGTGTTGCTTCCATCAGAGATGTGAAGATCTATTTGTAGGTTGTGATCCTGGGATAGGTGGTTGACACCAATACACACTATGTTTTGCTTCCCCCTATGTGCTTGGACCTAATTGTGCACCCAATTTCCTAACTATGCATGTAATTATCCATTTTAAAACATTTCTCAAAAACTCAAAAATGGAAAATCAACGTAGACATTTAATATATGTTTCACCCAATACTTTGGATCCCTGAAAAGCAGGAATCTAGTCTAAGGCATAGGACGCTCTAGAATACCTAATTTGGCTTCAAATTTAAATATGTCAGTGTTGGTAATTTATTATTTTGAATTTAAATTTAAATTATCAACTATCAAGATTTTTTTTTGCAAAATCAAAATGATTTCACATAAATACATAGTATTTTCATCATTTTAATCCTAATAAAAAATCTATTGAGAAAATTGAGGATCCTGAAATTAGTCAAAGGCAGTCAAGAGCTAAATTTTTATAATTAATACAACATTTTTTCATTCAAGAACCATGCCAATTTTTATGTTATTTTTATTCATGTTTTGCATGCATTTCATTTTTGAGTACTAACACTTGTAGGTCTATAATTCAAATTAAGTAAAGAAATAATTGATCCTTGAAGGTGATGAGTGTGACTTCAGTCCATCAAGGATCTATCAAATCTAAGTTCTAAGTTGTACCAAAGTCTCAATTCCTTACTCGTTTATTATTTAGCCTCTATCTGTTAAAAGGATAAGCTCTCTTTTATCATCGTTTTGCCATTGTGTGCAATTAGAAATACCAACATAAGGTTTGAATGAGGAAAACCCCAATGTGCAACAACCATTTCCCTCTTTTTATGTGTGTAGGTTTTATATCTGAATTGAATTTGAGTAAGATTGAAGACAATTTGTCCATTCATGCATCAAAACTGTACAAGTTGACAAGTCATTAAATTTGCATTTTCTTACTAATAGACAAATATTTGACAACCAAACTTAGAGGAAAGGAGCTATAGATTGGTGTCATAAGGTCCTTTTTCCAAATTTGAGAAAAGATAAGCATAGTCTAGCGAATTCTTGCACCCTAGACTAGCAATAGTCAACTCAAATTTATATGACAAGTGTATTTTCTCCCACTCTCCTTGTTTTTAGAACAAAAAGTTGTCTACTTATTTCTAGTTTGTCATAATTCATAACAAACACTACATTTTCATAATTACCTAGTTATATTATTGCATCATGTCAAAATCCAATCTCAAAGGAATTAAGAGAATCAAATCTGAGGTCAATTGACTCACCTTTTAGGTTGCAAATCAATCATATACACTTGTCAATCTTGATTCCAATGTTTTTAGAAAAGGCTCAACACTAGTGATCTAGACATTGGACATTGGATAAATTTTCCTATGAAACAACATTAATTAAAGTTTCATATTTGAATGAGAAAAAAATTAACAATCAAATGTGTTCCCTCCTAAGATAAGTAATTTATATTCTTGTTTGGCCAAAATTCCACTTCATTTGTTATAATTATTAAATTACAAACTAATTACATTCCCTATCATAAGAATATCATTTACAAATAATCTAAATGCTAATATGAAAATTAATTTAGAAATTAAATTATCAATAACACTTGTAGTTCAGGATATGAGAGCTAGAATCACCTATATTTACTTGAGATCTTCAATTGTCTCCTTGTAACAAGAGAAATTGTATGCCCTTGGAGATGCTACAATTTAATTTAATTTTGGAATAATTAATGATAAATTGGACCTAATGTTGCCTTAATCTAGTGTTGTGATGTGTTGTGCACATTCACATGGGATTTTGGACCCTTTTAAGCTATATAAACCTAAATTTTCCTTGATTTAGTGTCGTAAAGTGTATTCATTTACACCTTCACATTAAATTTAGGGCCCTTGGACCTTATGTTACCTTAATTTGTTGTTGTAACATGTTGTACACATTCACATTGGAATTAGGGCTCTTTTAAGCTAAATTGACCTAATCTTGCCTTAATTTAATGTTGTAAAATGTATTTATTTACACTTTCACATTGAATTTTGGGCCCTCTTGCATTTATGACCTTTATATCATCATTAATGGGCCTCAGCCCTATATTATGCATCTTGATGCATATTTCAACCAAAATACTAACATAGACATCAAATAAAGTTAATTTCTTAACACCCCAACACTTTTGCCACCTAAAAAAGCCTTATGGGACCCATACACCACCCTGGGCTTATGAGTCCCACCTAGGTGGGGCCCATACACCAGCTATGGTGTATGAGTCCCATTTGGCCCCTTTTTAGGATTTTGAGCAAGAAATCTGGATGATAAGTTTAAATTTCATGAATGTCAACCCGTGGGATCTAATAAATGAGATATTATATGTATTATCTATATAAATAAGGTGTCAAATCATTATTTCATTAAGCCTTCATGACATCAAGTCAAGCGCTCAATATTTTAGCATTCCAATACTTTACAAGATCATTAAGAGAGAATTCAAGATCATTTCTAAGGCATTCAAGGGTAGATTATTCATCATTTGTTGTAGAAATTCAAGATCCATCATCATTTCAAGGTTATCAAGCATTAATCATGTTGTTGAGCTAGTGTTGTCACATTTCATTCAAGATACAAGGTTAAGCATTATTCCATACTTATTTAAAGATCTAGATCTACATCCTTCATGGCCACTTCATGTTGAGTTGCAGATTTACTTGAGACATCATTCAAGGTATCATTTTCCATGTTTCATGTTCCTTGTTTCATGTTTCATGTTCTTATTTCATTATCTCATGAATCATTTTCTTTAATTACCTAAAAGGGGTTTGACTAAGGCAAACCCCTATTCACTAAAAATCAACAAGTTTATCTCCTCTTTACATGTGTGATTGCAGATCTAGGTGTCTTGGAGCTTGAAGGATTTTTGAAGAATAGGTTACAAGCTTGAAGGAATTTTTTGGAGTTGTCCCTTCACTTGCAAGGTTGATATCTTCACAAAAAGACTTCTACAGGTTTGAAATCAGGGTTTCAAATCCAAAAACAAAGTGTGGCAAAAACAGAAGAGATTGGAGAGAAGGATCAAACCTTAACCTTTAGAAAAAGAACACTAGGACTAATACACCACCTTGGGCATATGAGTCCTAGTGCAACCAATTTTCAAGGTTTTTGTAGATTTAGAACAAGCACTGTCAAACTGCAATTTTGCCACAGAAAACCTAGTCTGGGACAATATTGCCACTACTAGCATATGAGTCCCAATCAACATCGAAATCAATGTTTTCAATATTTCAGGTCCTCATCAAAGCCTCTACAGGTTTCCATGTGTACACTTCTGATTTATACGCATTTCTAGGTCATTCATTCAAGTTTCATTCAACACTATGTTTAAACATTAAATCTTGCATTTCATTAATCTTTCCAAGCACTAGCTTAGTGGTGAACCCATCTTGTAATCATAAATTAGACCCTAGGACACCCTATTACAAGATCTCTTTCCCCTACTTCATCCTAGGATTGAGATCTCTAGGGCATCCTTGAATGTGGAGCATATAAGATTGTTGTCCTATATTCTAAACCCTACTGATGAAAATTTTCTATCTTACACTCCTCAAGCCTCTTTCCAAATCATCCTTGCCTTAAATTTTTTAATTTGAATACCTATTATGTATGAACACCCTACAAGGAATACAAGTGTTAGTGATAGTCTGAGTTAGAAATTAAACACATTTGTTGCTACAAATAATTCATTTTCTTCAAATTCATTGATACTCAAATAGATCTTTTGGTATTTCAAACATATTAACTCAAGTGAATAGACAATAAGAAAATATATTCAACTATACAATGAAAAATATTATTTCCAATTTAACCTATCACTAATACTAGTAATATATATCACAAATAATATCTATCGATATTCCATTATATTGGAATTGTGAAGAAGTGGGGGTTCATTCAGATTTATCAAATATAAATTTCACTTGACAACTAACTTTTGAGATATTTTTGAAATGTTGGTGGAGATAATTACATGCCAAAAAACACATTTTTTATTTCAACCCACTATTTTCTATTGTAATCATTTATCGAAGAGACTAAATCATATATAAAAAACTCCACACAACCCTCCAAGAAAATTTACCTTGTCATATTACAAGTTTATGGTCAAATATTGCAATCAAGTACAGAGAACAAAATAGAAAAAAAACAACAATAAACTTCACATGTGTTCAACTCTACATCTTCAAAATATCACCAATATGTCTAATAATAGCACAAATTTGGTTCACAATTTCCATGTTCAAATACACAATATTTTCAAACACAAAATTTCAATTTCTAGTTTGAAACACATCTTACAAACTATGAAGTAAACATTTGTAGGTTGAAAAACACAATATTTAGTTCAACCTACAACTTTAATTTCAAACAAAAAATACTTTGATAATTGGGAAGCATCCTTTTAATTGAACCAAATTTATTTTCAAACCTTGAACAATAATAAGAAACAAAAAAATAAAAGATATAGAATTTGTTCCCACTGTTACTCACCTATCCCATGAACATAATTTTATTATTATATCCCACTTGCAAATCCTCCATACAGACTCCACCTTTTACCTTTCAATAAGAGAAAGAAAAACTTGGTAGAAAACTTGGTCATAAATTTTGTATATGTTAAAAAAATATTGATACTAATAGACCATCCATTGACTATAGGCATATGACATGAAATACTACCATTAAAACCAATAGCTTGCCATTCACTCAACATCTTCATCCTGCAAAAGAGTTGTTCTATTAGTGGGTTCATTATTTCAACCCTCCATAAAATCTATAATTCATTTTTTTTTGGGGTGCATATGCCTCTTTTACCTGAAGAAGGTTTTTAAATCCAACTATCCATTTGAGATATCCTCAAATGAGTAGAAAATGCACATCTTACAAAGCATGAACTAAACTGGTTCAGGTTTTAAAAAAAAGTGTAGCTCAACCTATAACTTTGTCTATAGACTAAAATCCTAATGTGCACTTCATGACAGTGTATTTGGGTATGATAAATTACAAGTTTCAAAACACGTCATGTTTTGTAACTTCTGTTTCACAAGGTACTTAAAAGACATTGTTTTTTGTAACTTGTATAGTGGAGAAGCATATCAAATTTTCCGAATAACAGTAAGAATGTTGTTGTTGCTATTTGAAATGCAAACCCAGATACAAAGAAAAAAAACCACAGAGGTTGGGAATGTTATGAAGTGAAGATTAAAAATAATAGTGTGTTTTCAAGCCTACAACTTGTTATAGCAAGTAATATGTGTAGTGTCAATTATGTACTATGAAGGTTACTATATACCATAAAGTGCAGGTTAAAAAAGATGACATATTTTCAAACCACTTATTTCTTATAAGACATTCATAATTATACATATCTACGTCTTTATTTCATAATATTTTGTGTATAATAAATTGTAGGTTCCAAAATATTGTGTCTTACAACCTACACCTCATTTGTACAAATTTATTTTAAAACCCTATACAAGTGAGAAACCAACAAAAAATTAGAATTGATTTACATTTTTACTCACCCATCACTTAATAACATTTCTTTATTGTATCTCCCACTTGCAATAATGATATGATAATAGTGTCTTTGGGTATGAGAAATTGAAAGTTTTAAAACTCACCATGTTTTGTAACATGCACAACATAAAGTACTAAAAAGACACCATATTTTGTAACATACAATTATGGAGAAGTATATTCGTTTTCCCTAATCACAACAACAATGGTGTTGTTGTTATTTGAAATTTAGACCTAGATATACACAATTAAAAACCCATGGGTTGGGTATGTTGTGAATTTCAAGTTAAAAAATAGTGTGACTACCAGTCTTTTTGCCACATACCTAGTTATAGTTGATAATATAAATGTCTTACAACAATAAATATAACACATTGGTCTAGTCGAGTTGTGTGTAATACTTATTATCTCTACATATGGAGAGCAAGTTTCGAGACACCAAACAAATTTTGTCAAAAGGAATTTCAAGCAAATGGCATGAAAAGATCCACTACTTCAGTTTTCCTTACTTTTCCCTTCAACATAAAGTAAACAACTTTATCAAGGAAAAACATAACAGCACAGAGTTGGGAAAACTAAGAATAATAGTTTAAATTAAAGTAATTTCACCATAGTTGTAAACAAAGACCATGATATTATAAAGGACTTTCTAAAACTGAATCATTTACATTCTACCACAAAAAATAAAACCCCAATGTAGTAGTTTCATTGATTTGTGATAAATTTTCATATCATCATTAAAAATATGAGGTGAACATAAAAATGCCAAATTAAAAAAACCCTAAAAAGAACACAAGAAAATAGCATGAAGCATTGCATACCTGTCTTTGAATCCCTTTTTCATAACCTCTTTATTTATCCTCTCCATAGTTCCAAAATAGAATGGTAAACTACCAAACATTTCTGGAAAATATTCATACTTGCTAAATGAGGGATTGGCAGTCACCAAACACACCAAAATACATTTCTGAAAAAAAATAAAAATAAAAACAAAAAGCTCAAACTTTTTAAAAGTTTTAAAATAAACATCATGGTAGGAAACTTAATTCTCAAAAAACATTTCTCTACATAAACAATATAGAGTTGGGAAAACTATGAATAGCAGTAAATTAAAGTAGTTTCACTATAGTCGTAAAAACATACCATTATATTATAAAGGCTTTTGGAAGCTGAATCATCCACATTCTACTGCAAACAACAAAACCTTAATATAGTGATTTCATTTATTTGTGTTAAATTTTAATATCGCTTACAAAAAGATATGATCAACATAAAAAAGATAAATTTCAAAAACCATTAAAACAAACACAAAGGAAAATAACATGAAATACATGGAAGAAATGAGTAACCATAACAATATATAGTTGGGAAAACTATTAAATAACAATAAATTAAAGCAATTTATCCATTTCTTTGAAAAAAAGCATAATATTATAAAGATCTTTCAGAAGCTAGATCATTGACATTCTATCATAGAAAACAAAACCCAAATGTTGAGATCACATTCATTTGTCCTAAATTTTCATATGACCTACAAAAAGCTAGGGTCAACATAAAATGAGAAATTTAAAAAAGCCTTAAAAAAACATAGATGTAGATAGCATGAAAGGTTGTGTCCCTACTTGTTGTTTGTCTCTTCCAAATGTCTACAACAGCTATGCAAGCTACCCTTTTCCTTATCAAACATAGTTGTCTTAGCATGTCAAACATTACATGTGCAAATGAAAACACGATAATTTTTACGATTTTTTGCTTATGGATTTTGATTGTGTTTAATTTTTTGCATCAACATTTCGGATCACACTCTCTGATCCATCATCAAGATAATAGAGTGCATAAAAAGATGAATAATGGTAATTTTGATAACATTTTATTGTCCATTATTTTTTATAACTCCTGACATATGTGCCACGTGTTCATAATCGAAACAGCATGGATGAATGATAAGGCATGATGTCTTATTATGACTTAGCATGTCGTTTTGTAGGGAGAATAGCTATTACCAATCCAAAGAGGCTTGTCACATCGGCAAAATATATTAAAGAGTATACGATGTGAAATTTAATATTTATATTATATAAATTAAGTTATAAAGACAGGTTATTTTCATTAAAAAGTTTGGGAGGAGTAATATATGTGTTTTTCAGTCCGTCTTACGTTCTTTGACAGACTCACTCGTTATACTTAGCAATGAAGCAAAGCATCAAAAGGAAAGGCGGTACCGTTGAATTTGTATACATTTTCCGATAACATCAGCAATATTTATTAATGACATATGATAAACAGGTACCAGAGAATGACAGATATCCATACTTAACGATGAAGCAAAGTGCTGAACGCGACAGATAACCAGGAACAGGTTTAGTTAATGAATATTAGGTAACGCGAGAGATTAATTATTGTTTCATTAGCATAGACGCTCTTTTATGGGAGAATCCTTGCTAATTAATCTACAACTTCGATCCGCATCTCCGCAGTTCTATATATATTACTACTACGGAGGTCATCTTATTTTCCAATGGCGAGCTCTCGCGGTGTATTAGCTGTCATATGGATTTACGTTGTTTTTTATGTTTCTGGATTTGGGGATTGCGCGAATCACTTGCAGAGAGAAGAAGAATTCGGCATGCAGAGGACGGATGGAGAGAAAGAGCAAAGTCTACATCTGACTTTGGCATATAACAAGGACGGGGCGAATGAGAATATGCTCACTCAAACTCGCTCATTGAGCATGTCTATGCAGATTGTCGACAGTATGGCAAACTACGAAAAATTCAAGGACAAGAAACAGAAAGTGAAAAAGGAGGAGCATAGTCTCCAACAGCTTTTGCCAAATCAGAATGATGACTTTGACACAAGGTCAAATGAGCAAATGGTCACAGAACTTAACCCGTTTTGGGTTCCTTTGGAGGAAGCCAGCGTCATGGAAACGTACAGAAAATTCAAGCGCAAGGATGACGATGACGATGATGATGCAAACGACGAGGATGAGGGTAAGGGTAAGGGGAAGGAGGAGAAGGAGAAGGAGAAAAAGAAAAAGAAAAAGGAGAAGAAAATGAAAAGGAAGGAGAAGAAGAAAAAAAAGAAGGATGAGCAAAGGAGAAAGCCGTCATTAGTAGTTGAAATACATTGGATTGTATTTTCAATTTTGAGTTATATATTTTTTAGTGTATTTAAAAAAATAAGTTAGTTAGTTGTAAGATGGATATGATAAGAACAAATTGATTTTTGGGTTTTTATATTTGTTGTTCGCAATGTGTTGTAGATTGTGGGGTGTGTTGTGAGTAAATTAGTATCTATGAGTTTTCAACCATCTTTTCAATGTAAAACTTTATTCCTAAGAATTGTGAATCTATCTTTATTGAAAGTCAAAAATATAAATTATATGTAACATTTGCACTTTACAATTTTTTTTGGTGCAGTTTTGAAATAGTTGTAAATGTGAGAAACAGGAATTTGAAAGACTTATGATTTGGAAATATTGAAAGAGATGTTGGAATCCAATTAAATTTAACACATACTTAAGTTAACTCAACTTAGGTGAGCATGAAGATTTTGTGAATATGATACTTGAATGCTTTCAAATATTTAAAGAAGATATATTCAAGAAAAGATAATTTGCATTAAACATAAAAAATTTGCAAATCAAAACACAATATCTAAGACACAAAGTGTTTGCATGATTTACCTAACACAAAAACACAAAAAAAAAAAATCCTTTCCTCACAATCTCTACAAAACAAACTTTGAAAGTTCTATATAATTATTAATCTTTAGAATAACTAGGCAAAATATGTCAGCCCTTCTAGCAACCACCTAACTACCCACTTTATACTTTATAAAGATCAAAAGTAAAATATAAAAGTCTTAAATGAGCATATAATTTATCTCATTAAGCATTACATTCCAAACAAAAATGAAAGTGAATTTATAATATTCGTTTAATTGATAAAATATGGGGAAATCCACTTGTAAATAGTATCAATTGAAATAGGGAAACAAAAAAAATTTATAAATATAAACATGGAACTTTTAACAAGGGCATTCATAAAGAGTCCGCAAAAAATTATAACAAAAAAGGACAATTAAATAGTCATCTTTTAAAATCTACTGGTTGATTTATCATCATCCTCCTCTTAAGGCTAAGAAGAAGGGGGGACATTAGGAGAATCAAAAAGAGAAGCAGAGTTTAAAACTACAATCGAGGATGGGAAAAAAAATGCATGGTGGAGTATGAAATGGATGGAATTGAACAGTTTCATGACCTTCCCACTCATCAAGTTGCACAACTTAGCACAATGATCATTTGAAACTTTCTTAAAATATTTCCCATAATCATTCTAAATGCTTGAATTGATGACCCAAAACATGCCTAATAACATCATCATTTTTAAGCAATAACAAGGAGAAAATACCTTCCATTATAAATGAACCATGAAAGAAGACATAGTCAAAATCTAGTATTAAAAAAAATTCTTTGGCAACAAATATGGTTGAACATAACTAAAACCTAGAAGATGTACAAGCTCCTTGCCAAAATAGGATTCATGGAATTTGACAAAAAACATAAGGACCACTTTTTTGTAAGCTGGTTGGTGAGGAAACTCACATAACAGACCTTGAACAATCAGACATCTAATTTTTGTTTCCACCTTTTGATATTTGAATGAAAATGCATGGCATGACTTTGCAATATCATAAGGAGAAAGCACCATCAGCTCCTTTTTATGCAACAATAGGAATCCATTTATTCATTAAGAACAACTTCATTTTTTTTTGCACTGAAACTCAATTTATGTGAATGAAATGTAATGGACCATAGGATAGATAACCAACCATGCACATGTAAAATTTATTTAGTTACAATTTGGTTGAAGTTTCTAAATAACTATGCACTTGTATCTAAGTGAAAATAACTCATCCACCTTTAGTATTTATAATTTGAGCATGATAAAATATTTATTTTGATTGCACATCACCTCAAAAGTACCTAATAATAAATAATTCTTAATTCCAAAGGGATGTTTTCAAAATAAAATTGTATAGATGAAGGAAATAATTAAAACCTTATAACCATGAACAAGAGGCATGCGCAAGAGTAAGGTTCATAAAAAAAGTGGTGTGGTTTTATTCATTTTCTAGATTGAATGAGCATCACCTTAGCCTATAACAAAAAGGCTAGGAAAAAAAAATTATTTTTTATGGTGAATTAACAATGAAGATTGTCCTCTTTTCTCAAATCTACCATGACTTTGTTTGTTTCTATAGAAAAATCATGAATTTGAATAATTTCCTTTGTTTGATCAATGAACATATTGTTTTTTATCTTTTCTAGCCTATTTATTTATCTATAGTAGATTTTGCATTTGAAGTACTTGAATGAACTTAGTAGACACCGAGCCAACTATAACATATTTTATATTTTCAATTTGGTATTTTTTTCTATTTGATAATATTTATGGTTAGCATGGAGTCACCTTCAACAGATATTTTATGATAAGTTATTTTCTTTATAGTTTGCAAGCTTAAAATTAGAGCTTGAAACTAATCTTTGATAAAAAAAAATTAATTAGAATTTTTTATCCATTACTATTACCACTTGTTTTTATTGTTTCTAATTTTCCAACTAGCTCTTTAGAGACTAGGGTTACCTCTAGAAGCACCATCAAAATTTAGTTCTACCATATGTTGTATAGGAGGTAGTCATCTTGAGTTATCGATATCTATTATAATTAATATTGTAACCCTTTATTCACCCATATGTTTGAGGGGATTTAGAAGTGATCATTATTTAAGAATTTCATGATACCAAGTGGTGAGTTTAGTCTAAGTATGTGTATTTTGTATACATATTCCAAGGTTGACTCTTCAATAGCATTGTTAAATTTCAATAGCATATTGTCCAAAGTGGATGTATTGTCTCTATTTTCTTGCAATTCCACTTCCTCCATATGTGTAAACATAAAAGATAAGGGATTTTTTTCTATAATCATACAAAGGTGGAGTTATTAATGAATAAAGCCCTTAAAAAATAACTACAATAATAAATTTAGAAAAAATCCATCCCAATGAAGTATATTGCATATGATTTTTTATGATGTGTAACTAAAATTGTAATTTAGTAGTAAATGATAAGTGTCTTCAATATATTCTTCACATAAGACACATTTAAAGAAGAGGAAATACTCATATTTTCTAATATTTTACTTGTAGGTGAAATGGGGGGAAAGGGATGTTGAAATGCACAAGACAAATAAGAGGGGGGGAGTGAATCATTTGTATCAAATTTCTTTACTTCCAACCTTAATCAATTCCACTTTAAATCGGTCTATTATAAAGTGTAAACACATGAAAAGAAAATAACAGAAAGAAAACACTAGAGACACGAGACTTACATGGAAAACCTAATGAGGGAAAAACCACAGTGAGGATTACCTCACAATATAGTAATAATGCAATATCGAATACAAAGGCTCACCGCCTACAATAGGACTCAATATCCAGAAGGAGGCTCACTTCCTATAGAAAAAGAAAAGATAAATAAAGATGCACCACAAAAGGTTCCACACATTCGTAGCTTGATCAAAAGGTTGTAGACACCATCAGCTCATTGCTTTCGGGAATCTAACACACCAAAGTACTGTTTCCTTGATTTTCTCTTACACACTTTTCTTTTCACACTTGTTCACAAACTTCACTTTGTTTTCCTTCAATTCACAACATATTGATTTTTTTTTATACTATCTTCAGCCCTAGAAGCATTCTTCAAGGTCGGCTAAACATCCTTGAATTTACAAATTCAAATTAGGTTGGTTGCTCAACATTCCCGCAAATGATAAGAATGAGAGAGGACCAATTACACATATAATTAGGACCCAAAAAACATCTTGGATCAATCACATGCTTCCTTAATTCGATGCAAAATATTTATGTAATGTGTAGACACTAGGTCAGCCAAACCTAATGAAAACACCAATGATCTTTCAAGTTCACATATCTCTAGCAAGATGATCACACGTGGATCACTCAACACACTTCACCAGACATTTTCCCATCTCTAAAAAACCTTCAGGTACATCCACAACAATTGCAACAATCTTCATGCATAGAATATTCTTCAACAATCCAACTGAACCAACCATCAACACACGGCAGCTCTGGAGCAAGTCTTTCGGAGCACCCAATCACAAGCACATTTTTCAGAACACAAAAAATAACAATATGAATCATCTCCCAAATCTGAAAGATCTGAAACAAAAAATTAGAAGACTGCTGAGCCAAAACATTTCTCCCAATCCACAAACAAATAGTTTTTTCAAACCAGTTCACACATCAATGAACACATCTTTCATTCTCCATCGATCCAAAAGGTAAAACTTGGGATATATTATAGATTGAAGCTCATGAACAATACCAAATATTTTCATAAGCATAGGATCAACATAGAAGAAATCTAGAGAACAATACCGAAGCACACTTAGAGCACACACTCAACACTGCCTTCATTATTTCTTAAATTTTCTCAAAAGTACTTGGCAAAAACACAACTACAACTTCATAAATATAGCTCCATGTACTCTAAGCACTTCTACAATATCTCAACTATACAAGTACCATCTGTAATCAAAATGAACTATGTTGACATCAATGATAATATTAATGATAACACCACCAAACACTTTCATAATTGCAAAAATCTCCCCCTTTGTCATTGATGGCAACACATGATGTGAAAAACCATCAAAGATGACATACACAATATTTTTCTTCTTCTTCTCTCTTCTCCTTACAAGACTCTTTCTCCCTTTTTCACTTGTTTCACATGACTTTCTCTACCCCTTTGACATCAATGGAAAAGGAAATTTTTGCATGAAAACTCTTTCCATATAAATATTTGATCACTCCCCCTTAGGAATGCACCCACATCACATATGGCAACAATGCACCTCTCTACTCCCTTGAGGAGTAGACCACAATCATCAGTCCATATCAAAAGAATTTTTCAATCCACTGGACTAATGCACCTCTATATGCACTTAGTTCAAGGAAGGAGGGGCAGTAACCCCTAACTTCCCCCTAAGATACTCAAAAAGTATCCTTCGGAAGGTCCTTAGTGAATATGTCATAAATTTGTTCCTTAGTAGGTACATATTCAACTCTAACTTCATTCTGCAACACCTTCTCCCTGAAGAAGTGATACCCGATAGAGATATGCTTTGTCCTAGAATGCATCACTAAATTCTTTGAAATTTTTACAGCACTTGTATTGTCACAAAAAATAGAGATGGGTTCATCACACATCACACCTATTTCCTTAAAATGTTTTCTTCATCCAAATTAACTGTGTACAATAGGATGTTGCAGCAATATACTTAGCTTCTGCAGTGGATAAAGAAATTGAATGCTATTTCTTACTCAACCATGAGACCAATCTTCCTCCAAGGAAGAATGCACCTCCACTTGTACTCTTCCCATCATCTACACAACCAGCCCAATCTACATCATTGTAGGCATTCAATGTGAATCATTATCCTCTGGATACTATAGCCCATAATCTGGAGTTCGCTTATGATATTTGAATATCCTCTTCATATTTGTAACATGTGCTTCCTTACGTTCTACTTGAAATCTTGCAACTAAACATGTACTACATGCATGATATCTAGTCTAGTAGTAGTAAGATACAACAGTCCACCAATCATAGATTTGTGCATGCTCTGATCAAGTTTAGAAGATTCATCATCCTTACTTAGCTTACATCTGGTTACCATAGTGGTATAGATAGGTTTAGATTCATCCATTCCAAACTTCTTCAACAATTCCTTCACATGCATAGATTGTGAAATGAATATCCTCTTATTAGTTTGATTTACTTGAAGTCCAAGGAAGAAATTCAACTCACCAATCATAGACATTTCAAACTCTTTTTGCATCTCCTCTGCAAGTTTCTTACACATACCTTCATTTCCACCAAAGATAGTGTCATCAACATTTACCAAAACTATCAACATTTTGTTTTTCTCAAATTTGAATTAAAGATTGTTGTCCACATATCATTTCTTGAATCTTTTTTGTTTCAAGTATCTATCCAACCTTGTATACTAGACTCTAAGCCTGTTTAAGTCCATATAGTGCCTTTTTCAACTTCCAGACCATGTCCAGTTTGTTTGATAGCTAAAATATTTTTTTTTTCTCCATATATACTTCTTCCAATTCTCCATTTAGAAATGCAAATTTGTCATCCATCTGGTACACTTTGAAGTCTTTATAAGCTGAAAATGCCAAGAACATCCGAATGGACTCCATTCTTGCTACTGGTGAAAATGTATCTTCAAAATCTATCCCTTCAACCTATGAATAACCTTTGCGTACAAGTCTTTCTTTATTCCTTACTACTTCACCATCTTCATTTAGCTTATTCTTGAATACCCATTTTGAACCAATTACATTCGTGTTTATAGGTCTAGGGACTAGTTCCCATGTCTCATTCTTCTCTATTTGTTGCAATTCCTCTTTCATTGCTCTAACCCAACTCTCATCAAATTTTGCATGCTTCACTCACAGTCTTAGGTTCTATCTTAGAAAGTAAACACAAGTTTACCTCAACCACTTTGCTTCTTGTCTTTACAACTTCACTTATGTCTCCAATTATCTATTCCTCTGGATGATTTCTCTATACATATTTAGGAGTCTTAGGTGTAAGTTCTAGAATCTCATCTTCATCACTTTTTTCTTTCTCTTCCTTTTCTTCTTCTTTCACATGCCCACAGATAGGATCATCTGATTCAACTTCACTTATTTTTGTTGGTCTATACATAGCTTCATCAACTTTTGCATTAACACTTTCAACTATTTTCCTTGGTCTTTTATTAAAACATTTATATGCCTTGTTGTTATTTAAATATCCAAGAAATATTCCTTCATCACATCTAGCATCAAACTTTCTAAGATTCTCATCATCTCTTTTAATGTAACATCTTCTTCCAAACACTTTAAATTATTTAATAGAAGGAGTCTTACTAGTCCATAACTCAAGGAGTCTTAGCGTTGTTGCCTCTAATCTGAACTCTATTAAGAATGTAAAAAATAGTGTGGATTGCTTCTCTCTAGTACACATCAGGGATATTTGTTTCTTTCATCATAGTTTTGGCAGCCTCTTGAATAGTTATATTCTTTCTTTCCACAACTCCATTTTGCTAAGGGGTTCTAGGAGCAAAATAATGTCTTTATTCCATGTTCTTCAAAAAATGTATTGAACTCGCCAGAAGTAAATTCTCCACCTCTATCAAACCTTAAACATTTGATTTCCAAGTTTACCTCATTCTCTACTCTTTCCTTAAATACCTTGAATCTATCAAGAGCCAGAGATTTCTCTCTAAGAAAAGTAACCCATGTCATTCTAGAGTAATCATAAATCAAGAGCATAAAATGCATGTTCCCATTAAGGCTTCGTGTTCTTGTAGGACCACAGAGGTCTATATGAATCAATTCCAGCATTCTGGAAGATGATTTCTCCTTTTCTTTAAAACTAATTCTTGTTTGTTTTCACAACTGACAACTTCTACAAATTGAATTTGAAGGCCTTGTGATTCTAGGCAGATCTCTGAAAACTTCCTTAGAACTGATCCTGATCAGATTGTCCAAATTTGCATGTCCCATCCTCCGCTACCACAACCAACATTCATTAATGTGTGAAACAGAACACTGAACATCACCACTCTTAAGCTGATAGATGTTTCCATGAGTTTTTCTTCCTATTGCTACCATAGTTTTGGATCCTTTTCCTATCTCACAAGTGTTATCCTAAAACAAAAGCTTAAATCATTTGAACTACACATTTTTCCAACACTTAAAATATTATGCCTTAAACCCTTAACATAATAGAAATCATAAGTACTATGTTTTCCATCAAAACTAATTGTTCCTTTACCAACAATCTTAGCACTAGAGTCATCTCCAAACATAACTATTCCTCCATCATACTTTTCAATTTTAGTGAACTTATTCTTATCTCCAGTCATATGATTTGAACATCCACTGTCAATTACCCAAAAGTCTTTATTTTGTCTAGCATAAAAAGTAGTTACCATAGTACCTTCCATCTCATCTTTCTTGCTCTTCGAACCTGATTCATGCGCCCTTCTTCCATGGTTAGCAAATACAACTTTACTTTCGAGGGCTAGAAATAAACATTCATCTTTATCCTCCTCAAAATCAGACTCATCATCAAAAATTATTGCATCCTCTTTGACATAATACAATTTCTTGAACTTCATATCATTCTTATCTCTATAGTTATTATTATTATTTTTATTTTTCTTGTGTGTAGCTCTTTTAGGATATATTGAGGCATAATGACCAATATTTCCACAACTGAAACACTTAAAGGGCAACATACCTTTGTATTTACCAATACCTTTCTTTAATTTCCTTGTGAAGTTTGCTTCCAACTCTTTTGAACCATCATCATCTAAGTCATCTCCTATCTTCATTGATTTAAACATTGTTTCAATTTTCTCCTTATCTCTTGCAAATTTTCTTATCTCAATGCACTCAAGATACCAAATAGGTGCTCCTTAGTAAATACCTTTGGATCCTATGATTCTTCAATAGAAGAGACTTTGTCACTGTAATTCTCCAGTAGGTTCATCAAGATATTCGCAATTATATCTTCATTTGACATGGTACCACCTTAATTCTTGATCTCATTTGATACAAGTTCAACTCTTTGATAATAGCTTGCAATATCTTCACCCTCTTTCATTCTCAAGTTCTCAATTTTTTGCTTATTTGTTAGCTTTCTTGACAATTGTACTCTATCATTTCCTTCATAAATGTCTTTTAATTTTTCCCATAATTCATAAGTAGTTCCTAAAGAAATAAATTTTGTCCTTTAAACTTTAGATAAAGCATTGAAAATAGCATACCTTTCCTTTTCATTCTCCTCATAAGTCACAATCTCATCTGTAGAGGAAGGACCAATGAATGGTGCAACATAATTTGTCTCCACAACTTTCCAGGTCTTGAAACAAAGAGAAACCAAATAACCTCTCATATGTTCTTTCCAGCCACTGTAAGCAGCTCCATCATGGAAAAATTAGACCCTTAAGTGGTGATGAAAATTCAAAAAATCGGAGTGAGGAAATTGTCAAAAAATGAGGTGTTTTCTTAGCTTAATACTCTGTAAAACTTTAAGATTGCTGATCTAAATAAGCTTTTCCTTTTGTTACTGATTCTTTGTGGGTGATTATCTTGATTAATCCATTTTACTATTGTAGAATGTAGAAAGAAGTTGATAGAAGAAGTAGATAGGATATTAGAAAGATTACACAAGAATATACCATGGAGAAAACCCTTTTTGGTAAAAAAATCCACCAAGAATTAATCTATTATTCAATCTTTGAAGTAGATTACAATCCCGATCCAATTCTTCCTTGAGAATGCATCTTGTGCCTTCACAAAACTTCTTCACAACCTAAAAATCAAAATTACCAACCCTCTCAACAACTTGCTTGAGATATATAGACTTTTTTCAACATTGTAAAATCCTACTGAGTTACAAAAAAAATGCTCAATCCCTAACCCTTAAAGGTACGCCTATCTCATGCAAGTGGATTTGTACAGTGAAGACCAATGTCAAAACATCTCCTTCTTCCTTTTGGGCGTACCAAACTAAAGTCATAACTTAGTCTTCATCCTGTAAATATCTTAAGGCTTTATCCTCAAAGTTAGCACCCAAAAGAGGGCCCCACTTATCTAAGCCTTCATAAATATCTCAACATGCAAAGGAGTTAATTCCAAGAAGCCAACTTGGGCACCCAAAGTGGGTCCAAGATAATTCTTGTTAACTGAAACATTTCTCAACACTATTCATGCAAGAATGGTCATCTCTTGTTAACTGAAGGTAGTTCCTGTTATATGTCATGCAACTAAAGTTATTAGCCATGCATTCCAAGTTAATTGAAGTCAACTAACATGCAACTAAAACTAACTGAATCCAACTGAACTTGAACTCAATTTCAACTGAACTTCACTAAACTAAACCTTGTACACATCACCCCCTATTTTATAGGACCTCGACATGCATAAATCAAAATCCCTATTTCGTAGGAACCTAGGATGCATTTATTCAGTGTACTCAATTTACCAACTAGTTAACTAAACTCAAGGTGAGTGTCACCTCCCATATGTGAGCCCAGTTGCTCCTATTTTATAGGAGCTAATTCCAAGGCATCCACACATTATTTTAACATTTAGAATTAATTGCAAATTTCAATTAACATGATTATTTCATCAAATATTAATCCCTTCCTAATCCTAGTGTTGTTGAACACATTCCAAGGATTTAGGAGACTCATGAAATAACTAATGTTTAGAATTGCAATTAAATGGCATCCTATTTCCAACATTCTCCCACTTGACATTATACATTGCAATTATTCAAAACAAGGAATAATATAACAAGTAAAAGACTCAAGTTCAATGGCCTTCTTGCACCAACTAATCAATCCATGATAACTTCAAATGCAGCCTACATAATCATGAAGCTTCCAAAGAAAATGATTAAAACCAAGAGAACTTATCAAGATATGGTTTCATAAGATAATATGTAACATTAATTAAAGTGTTAACTTTCTCAATTAATACCTTCCCATTATCAACTAGACCTATACCTTTCCCAAGTCTCTGTATCCAAACCACCTCTATGGAGGTATGCTAAACCACTGAGTGTGTTGAACTCACGTTCAACCAAGGTGTAGGCTCCTCGGTATTTTTTGTTGAAAAAATTTTCTTACAAGTAACCTTTCCAAAAAATATCTCTTACCAAAAGATAATTCTAGCATCAACTATTTCTGCAAGTATCCATGAGGATCTATAACAAACCAATCCATCCCAAACTCCAAATGTAACACAACACTTTCATGAAGTAATCAAGAAAATGATTAATGTACCCAATACGTAAGATAACTACACAAGATAAATGTCAAAGATCCAACCTTAAACATAAACATTACATTCATGATCTAAACATATCCTCTTAGGATATCACATGCATCATAACATACTTATACATCCTAGTGTCAAGAGAACCATGTAATATGCCAAACTCTAAATGCATATCAAGAGTAAACCATGACATCATAACAAATACACTCTAAACCAAGAAACCATATCCCCAATCACATCAAGATATCCTTACCAATGATGCATGTCCAACAGTGATCCCATAATACTGGTTTACAATTTTTGGGCAAATTGGACACCAAACTAATTTTTTTTAACTAAATCTTCACTTTCGAGCTCCTATAGTAGCTACACCGTGAGGAATTTGGAGATGATGAAAACTAGTGATTTGTGAATTTTTTTCTATAGATTCTAAATATATTTTTTTCATTTTTTTTGGAATCAAATTGCACTTATTTTTCCATCTCCTACGAAAACTAGTTTTTTAAAAAAACAACATTTTTAAGGAGTGACGCTCACTGTATACAACATAACATTTTTTGTATGAAGGATAAAATTCTATTTTTTTAGAATTTAGATTTGTAACTATGATATCTAGCACTTTCGTTTGGTTTTATAGTGTTTTATTGAAAAAAATTTCCTCAATCAAATTTCGAAGTCAAACCAATTACAATTCAGAAATAGGCAGACTGTATACAACATGAATTTTTCTGTATGTATCAAAATTCAAATTTTTATTTTTTAATGGATCAAGGACATCAATACCTAGCCTGAACATATTTTTCAAAATTTTATAATGATAATCTGGTATTTTTCCACATGTGCATAACAAAGAGCTTGATTTTCGGTGAAAAACCTATGTTAAATAAAACTAAAAAATCATATACATAATAAAACCAAAACATATTAAAATTATATTCATTAGATATCTCGTTCTGAGGACTACCATAATCATTTGAAATAAATTCTAAATGATTTCATTTGATCCTCCAAAAGTTAAATCAAAAGTGATTTTTTATCAGCATTTTGATAGGTGTAAAGGAGACTCATTTATAAGTATGGTTTAAAACTAGCAAGGTTCTACTCAAGGGGGTTTGATCAAAGGTGGTTTGATCAAACCCTCTTCAATTGGAATCCTTAAAATGGAACTTTTTAAGGCTTAAATCATTATATTTTCTAAAAATATGTGATTTCAGCAAAAATCAGTTCCTCTCAGAAATTGTAAACCAGCTTTGTGGGATCACCCCCAAGTCACTGCCAACGACTCCTATTAAATTGTGGTACCGAGTTACAAATGGAATCATGACTACCATCCTCTCCATGAAGATTACTCTGAAATATGAAGCAAAGAGTTTACAAAAACACTGTTAGCTGAAATAACCAATGCATCATTACTATCATCTAAGGACTCCTCTGTAGAAGAATTAGAACTTTCTTTCTTGTTCTTACAATCCTTCTTCACATGTCCCAGTTTCCCACAATTCCAACACTTTACCTTACTTCGTCCTTCTGACTTACCCGTCCCTTCCTTGTTTCCCTTAGGTTCAATTTTCTTAGGTCTTCCTTTTACAAACAAGAAATCTTGGATTTTCTCCTTAGACTTCCTCGTCATCTCCTCTGATAGGAGAGTAAGAATAATGTTGTCCATCTTTGGACTTGCACCATTACCACTAATTGCAACAATTAGATTTTCCCAAGAATTTGGTAAAGAACAAAGTAACAAAATGCACTTATCCTCATCTTCTAGATTTACATCTACATATGCTAACTAACTAAGAATTAAATTGAAATCATTTAAATTTTGTATAACAGATTCACCATCTTTCATTTTTAATGAATACAACAGCCTTTTCAGATACAACTTATTGGTGAGACTCTTAGTTTGAAAATAATCCCCTATTCTCTTCCACAATTTATATGTAGTATTTTCATCTGAAACATTCAAGAGAACCACATCAGCAAGACATAACCTAATTGTTCCTCTTGCCTTCTTATCTAACTTAGCCCAATCCACATCTAAAATAGTTGTAGGTGTCTTTGTCTCATTATTAACCGCTAACCACTGATCTCTTTCTTCAAGAAGATCTTCCATTTTTAATTTCCACATTTCATAGTTAGAACCATTAAACCTTTCAATATCTAACCGAGAATTCATTGTATCAAAAATTAATTCCAAAATCAGCAAATAACAAAAATAATAAAAGCTCCCACTAAGCCAAAAAAATCCTTCAATACTCTACCCAACCTCATGTCTGATACCAAATGTTGAAAAATGAGGTGTTTTCTTTGCTTAATACTCTGTAAAACTTTAAGATTGCTGATCTAAATAAGCTTTTCCTTTTGTTACCGATTCTTTGTGGCTGATTATCTTGATTAATCCATTTTATTGTTGTAGAATGTAGACAAAAGTTGATAGAAGAAGTAGATAGGATATTAGAAAGATTACACAAGCATATACCATGGAGGAAACCCTTTCGGGTAAAAAACTCCACCAAGAATTAATCTATTATTCAATCTCTGAAGTAGATTACAATATCTCCAATTCTTGTTTGAGAATGCCTCTTCTGCCTTCACCAAACTTATTCAAAACCTGCAAATCAAATTTAACAATGCTCTCTACAACTTGCATGAGATATATAGACTTTTTTCAACATTGTAAACTCCAATTGAGTTACAAAAACAATGCTCAAGCCCTAACCCTTAAAGTTGCACCTATCTCATGCAAGTGGAGTTGTACCGTGAAGACCAATGTCAAACCATCTCCTTCTTCCTTTTGGGCATACCAAACTGAAGTCATAACTTAGTCTTCATCTTGTAAATATCTTAAGACTTTATCCTCAAAGTTGGTGCCCAAAAGAGGGCCCCACTTAACTAAGCCTTTAGAAATATCTCAACATACAAAGGAGTTAATTCCAAGAAGCCAACTTGGGCACCTAAAGTGGGTCCAAGATAATTCTTGTTAACTGAAACATTTCTCAACACCATTCATGCAAGAATGGTCATCTCCTGTTAACTGAAGGTATTTCTTGTTATCTATCATGCAACTCAAGTTATTAGCCATGCATTCCAAGTTAACTGAAGTCAACTAACATGCAACTAAAACTAATTGAATCTAACTGAACCATAACTGAACTTGAACTGAACTTCATTGAATTGAACCTTATACAAATCACCCCCTATTTTATAAGACCTCAACATGCTTAAATCAAAATCCCTATTTAGTAGGAACCTAGGATGCATTTATGAAGTGTACTCAATTTACCAGCTAGATAACTAAACTCAAGGTGAGTGTCACCTCCCATATGTGAGCCCAAGTGCTCCTATTTTATAGGAGCTAATTCCAAGGCATCCACACATGCTTTTAACATTTATAATTAATTACAAATTTCAATTAACATGATTATTTCATCAAATATTAATCCCTTCCTAATCTTAGTGTTGTTGAACACATTCCAAGGATTTAGGAGACTCATGAAATAACTAATGTTTAGGATTGCAATTAAATGGTACAACATACTTTGTCTCCACAACTTTTTAGGTCTTGAAACCAAGAGAAACCAAATAACCTCCCATTTGTTCTTTCTAGCCAATGTAATCAACTCCATCATGGAAAAATCAGGCCCTTAAGTGGCGATGAAAATTCAGAAAATTAGAGTGAGGAAACTTGACGTAAAAATTTGAATAATTTATCTATATTATTTCAAAAATATGTAAGAATAGAATCTGTAGAAAATTGAAAATAGTTTATAAACTAATAGGTTTATTTTATTTATTTTTAAATCTATTTGGTGAAAATTTGAAATTTCAGTGCAGTAGTACTTAAATTTCAGGGAAAAAATAAGAAGTGGGTGTATGTTTGACCACCCTAACAACCATAAAATGATAATATTTTTTTATAAGATTTTAGATATAATTAGAGGACTCATGTCTCGATGTGATGCATATTTTTTTGTAGTTATTTTCCAAGTAAATAATTAATTATGATTTTTTTATTACAACATCTAAAACATATAAAAACTTGTATGTCTGACCACCTTAACTTGGTCAAAACTTCATGAAATTTTAATTTTTTTAATCCTATAGTATGCAAAGCATAGAATGTGATGCATATTTCAAATTCAAAAAATGTGATGCCGTTTCAAAGCTATAGATGTTTTTCAATCAGCCTATCAATTAGGACTTTATTCATAATTCAAATAGAAAATGAATAATAATTATTTATTAAATTCAAAATAAAGCATAACTTATATTGGTAGAAAGCTGAGAATCTCATTTAAAGACCCTTTTTGTTTGATCAATTTTGGGTAAAAAAAAATTGTCAGCCATACGGGCCATCATATCACTTACATATCGCCATTTTTTCGCTCATCATGATCCTGCACATACCCATTAACACACATAAACTTGAACATGATGTTAGGATCTTGATTTCTGCAACAAAAAGCTGATAAATATGCTCTTGACAATGATATTTTCTCATTGGATTACTCTCATAAAGTGTGTTCCTACTAGTTGTTAGATTTCAAATGATAAAAAGACTATGTATTTATAGGTGTTTATCTAATTTCTAGAAAATTAGACTCCAAAAGGCAACAATTGTAATTTGAATTAGAATCATTAAAATGCTCCCAAAAAAAAAATTAAATGGGTCTTGGTACTTAAAGGGGTCCCATTAACCCATGGGTGAATGGGTTTTGGCCTATAAGTCCATGACACACATATTCCATCATGATTTAATTATTGATTGCATTTATTTAATGTTGGTTATCCTTTCGAAAAATAGGAAAAATAAGGCTTTGGAATGCATAATTTGGAAAATTGAAGGTTAATTAAGTCCAATCAATTAAGGGACCCAAACATAGCACGTGAAATTGTAAAGGTATACAATTTCCTATACGTTAGTTGGTATTCCATTATGGAGAGCCAACCAAGGAAAAGAGATTTCCTTTGGAAGCCAATTGATATCCCAACATAAAGGGGATGGCCAATTTTCCACATCATGAGTAAAATTTAATGAAATATTTCCTTCCCTCACTTATTAATCATCTATTTTTAATCCTCCAACTTAGTATATCTTAATTATATTAAAAAAAATCCATTTGCTAAGATTTTTTTGAGTAAATATTTTTAATTTGAGCAATTGCATAAATATAGGAACAATGGATAGCACTAATCTAATCATTATTATTCCCTTGACCATTGCAATCCATTTTCCTTTCCATTATGTTAATTTTTTAATAGTGAAAGTGAATTTATCTAAAAATAATTTCTTATTTTCTCAAAAAAATAGAGGGATGCTCAAGTATTCGCAAGGAAGTTCCTAAATTTTAAATGTTTAAAAAACTAGCAGTTCTATTTTGAACACATGAGGAGGTGTTAAAAAATAAAACTTTAGATTTTAAGAAGATAATTTACTATATCCTAATTTTGAATGATAATTCAATATGACCCTTTTAATTATTTTTCTTCACTAATGTTAGAAATATAAAAGGAGAGTATCATCTAAAAATAAGGAAAAGGTAATGAGGTCTAAAACTAGGAATATTTATAAAAAACATATTAAATCTAACATAAAATTGATGCTAATTTCAATGCGATTGTGGATAAATTTTTAGAGATGGCATCACTGTTGGTGCTTGTCGCCTAGAGTAGGTTGAGGCCTGCATGAGGTCATTTCCCTCCTTGCATGTGCTCGACAGTCTACTAGGTTTCGAGCTTATTGTCTATCAAGGTGTGATCTAGGGATCGGGCGATTGAAGAAGTGTGGGGTTGGGAGTGTTGGTTGCCCATAGGGGCTATGATCAGTGCTTTTTATTGGTTGTTGCAGATAAAGTTGTGGTGCTCTTTATTCATGCCCTCCTCTTTTCATTGCAGTTGTAGTGTGGGCTTTAGTTTTTGTGTGGGCTCTTCGTGTTGGGGTTAAAATTTATTTTTCTCTCTTGGTTATGGCTCTGGGTGAGACATCAAGGGTCAAATCCCCTTTGGATTTTTGTGTTTCTTTTGGGGCTTCTTCTTCAAATCGATCTTCGAGGATTTTTTATTGTTGTTTTCAAATTATTCAAGCAATGGAGGATTTATGTTGTCTAGTGGTTCTTATATCCTGAATACAAATGGCTACCTTGAACGTACCAAAGATAGGCCAATGCTAGTTATTCAACCAAAATCGATTATAGAAGATATTGAGTATTATTTGAAGCATGATTTTCTTTGAAAATTCTTGGGAATGAGGATTTCAGTCCAATTTTTGGAGTCATGGGCTTACTTGACATGGTCCCTAGAGGGTGATATGGAAATAATGTTGTTGGCTAATAGTTACTTCATGGTGACTTTAATTGCATGGAAAATCATAATAGGGTTTTCGAAGGTGGGCCTTATTTCCACAACTAGATCAATTTGTTTATCAAACCTTGGCATGTGATTTTTTATCCTTCAGAGGAGATCCTGAATTGGGTTCTAGTCTAGGTAGGTCTCCCTAGATTTCCAGTTGAATATTGGTGCAATGACATCCTGCATAGAGTTGCATCACTGTTTAGGAAACCAGTGGGTCCTTCACAAAAAACTCAGGATAGAAAGGTAATGACATTTTCTCATATTTTTGTTGAGATGGATTTAAATAACATGTTGCTAGATTCTTTAGAAATTTGTGTGGGCTCATATTTGTGGCTGCAACCACTTGATTATGAGACATTTCCCTTTCTTTGTTGTTAATGTCATGAATATGGCCATCTGTAGAGAAGATCCCCGAAGTTTAAATATTTTGAGTCTCAGGATACTTAGCTTCCTCACAATCCTCCTAAGGTTGACAAAGGCAAGAACCCCATTCTTAGGGAAGCTATTGGAGAAAAGGGTTTTATTCCTGCTAAGGCTTGTAATAGGAACCAGGGTCAGAAGAGGACTATTAAGGATCATCAAGAAGGACATAATTTTAATATATTTGAGGTTTTGGATGATCTTAGTCAGTAGGAGGTGAATCCGAGAATGATTCTTATGGAATAGGGTGTTTCAAAAGGGGTTCAAGAAGGAATTAGTCTAGTTTACAACTAGACTTCTCAAGAGACTGGTTCTTTGCAAATGGAAATAGACTTGAGTTTGGTGGTCCATGGGAGGTCCAAGCCTCTTATAGATACAAAGATGGGGGAGGGAGAGATATCTACTCCCATGGTGAAAGTGGGGTCTGATTTGGTTAAAGGAAGCAAGGCTTCTCCTTCATTAGGAATTCTTCAGAAAGGCTAAAAGAAAGGGGTTACAGAGAAGTCTTCCAAAGTTGGGAGAAACAAGGACTTGGAAAAGATAGAGATGATGGGGGATACCTTGGTGGAGTTTGTGTCTATTAAGACCTTGGATTCCCATTTTTCTCACCCTCCAAAATGATAATCCTATCTTGGAATGTAAGGGGCTTCAACATTGGCCCTCGAGAAAAATTTATTCCATATTTGGTGATAATTCATTCTCTTGATGTTCTTTTTTTGCAAGAGACTAGGTTAGTTGTAGATATTATGATTGGTTTGTTGCAAAAGCTATGGGGGCAGGGAGATTTTTAGTATATTGGGGCTCATGGTAGTTCAAGGGGTGTGGTTTTCATTTGGAACCCATTAAAGATTCATCCTCTTTGGTGGATGTCCTCCAAGTCTTCCATATCTTTGGTTGCTTCAAGTATAGAGTCAGGGGAAACTATTCTACTTTCAAACATCTATGTGTCAACTAATATTCCTGGTAAGGAATCATTGTGGTCTCATATTAATTTCATTTGGAGCCTTGCTCCTTTTTTCTCATGGATTATTGTGGACGAATTCAATACCATTATTGATTTGCATGAGAAGAAGGGTGGAATCACAAGATTGGAGCCCTCTGCTTTCCTTCTTCATGATAACATATCTGCCTTGAATCTAGTTGACATTAAGCCCCATAATCGTCATTTTACTTGGAACAATAGGAGAATGGGAGAGAACTATATTGTAGAGAGTTTTGACCATTTCTTGGTTTCTTTCTTCTGGGTTGGAGGATTGTGGTCTACTTGCTCTAAGATTTTGGACTGGACCCTAGGCTCGGATCACTGGCCTATTAAGATATCTGCTATTTCGTTGTGTCTTTCTCAGTCCCCCTCTTTCAAGTTTCAATCGATGTGGTTAAGAGATTATTCTTTGCGTTTGTATGTGGCTAAATGGTAGCAAAGGGGAAGACCCGCTTATGGAATTGCTATGTATTCTTTCTCCAAACTGTTGCAATATGTGAAATATCAACAAAAAAGGTGGAACGGGCAGTTTTTTGGAAATATTTTCAATGCTAAGGGTGTTGCTGAAGCTGGCTCAGATGCTATCACTCAGAAGATAAGGGATTTTGGTCTTTCTAGGGATTTACTCAAGGAGGAGGCAAGGACTTTGAAAGCTTTGGAAGAGTGTGAGTTGTGCAAGGAAATTTATTGGAAATAAAAGGCTTGTGTTGAGTGGCTATAGGAGGTCCAGACAAAAACACTGCTTTCTTCTTCAACTCGGTAAAAGGTAAGAGACATGGTAATTCTATGCCTATTCTTGTAATGTTAGGGGGAGCATTTATCTTATTTGTAGGATATGTCTAGAGAAGCTTCATAGTACTTTGAACCATTATTTAGAGAGCATTCCTAGGATGGTTTTGCAGAAGAAAACCATGTAAAATCTTGTATCCCCTCTTTGGTTACTATGGAAATGAATGAGCATCTTTTGGGCTATATCTCACTGGAGGAATTGGAGGCTATTGTTTTCTAGATGAAGAAAGTGAAAGCCTCGGGTATTGATGGCTTTCAGGTTGAATTTTATCAGGAGTTTTGGGATATCATTAAGCTTGAACTTTTGGAGGTGGTTCATGACTCTCAAAGGAATAAGTAGATGTGGTGAGCTTTGAACTATACATACCTTACTCTAATTCCTAAATGTGAGGGGTTCGATCATCTGAGTCAATTTTGACCTATTTCCCTTTGTAATGTGGTTTCTAAAATTATTTTCAAGTTGATTGCTGAAAGGCTGAAGCAATGGTTGAGAGGGCTTATCTCTAAGGACCAGGGTGGTTTTATCGAGGATCAGCAAATTCTGGATGGTGTGATGATTTCTACTGAAACCATTCATTCTATGGCTTCCTTGAAAGATAAAGCTATGTTCATCAAGCTAGATATGGAAAAGGCCTATGATAGAGTTAAATGGTCTTTCTTGCAAAAAATCTTATTTCTTTTGGTTTTGTTGAGGAGTGGGTCAAGTGGGTTATGAGTTGTGTTACGTCCACTTCTTTCTCAGTTTTGATAAATGGGGAGCCTTCTTCTCTTTTTAGTGCTTCCAGAGGCCTCTATCAAGGGGATCCTCTTTCTCCGTATTTATTTATTCTTCTTGTTGAAGGCCTAGGGAGACTGGTGAAATGTAATGTGGAGTTAGGTCTTATCCAGGGCTGGGGTTGGGGAAATGGTCTACCTCCTCAATCTCAATTACAATTTTTGGATGATACAACCTTTATTGGTATGGCTAAGATCAGAGAAGCTATGAATTTGAGCAAGGCTTTGGAATCTATCTTGCTACTTTTGGTCAAAGGATTAATGAAGATAAATCCTCCATTTTCTTCTTCAATACTCTAAGGCTTATTCAACAAATAATTTCTTGTATCTTGAGGTTTTGGATTGGCTCTCTCCCTTTAACTTATCTTGGCATTCATATCTCTTTTGGTAGTCTTCCCAAGGATTCTTGGCATAATATTCTAGACAAGTTTCATGCAAAGGTTAATCATTGGACTCATATATGGTTGTCCTTTGTTAGTCATGTTCAATTGCTTAATTTTGTGGTGCAGGCTCTTCCTATTTATAGGTGCATGCTTTAGGTGGCTTTGGTTGGGTTTTCAAAGGATTTTGATGCTTTGGCTAGAAATTTCTTATGGGTGGTTAGCTTATTCCCATCTAAGTGGAGCTTGGTGAAATTGGATATTGTGTGCAACCCAAAGTAGTTTGGGGTTTGGGTTTGAGGCAATCATCTTGGTCTGGGTTAGTGTTGGCAACAAAGCTTTACTAGAGGTGGTGTGTGGAGTAAGATTGTATCTAGGCTAGTATTTTATCTCATAAGTACCTTTTGAGGATTTTGAACGAAGATCTCCCCTAGTATCCTCTGGTGGGGAAAGGTTCAGTGATTTGGGGAACGCTTAATAAATAGGCTATGTTGATCAAGGAGGGTTTGTTCTAGATATGTAATAGGAGGGTTGAGGCTCTCTTTTGGTCTAATTCTTGGGATGGATTTTCCCTCATTTTGTGCCAGTATCCCAATTTGGTGAACCTTTTCCAACGCTTTTTGGAGGCAGGTTGGTTAAGTGTGATTGATTTTAAGACCTCTTATCTATGCGGACAAATGGAGATGGCTAGGTGGAAAGATCCTTGTGATTGGCATGTTGTCAAGTTGGAGGGGGATTATGTTGAGCTTCAAAATATTTTAGCTAGTAGACATAGCAACTCCCTTAGGGATAAAGATAGTATGTCTTGGAGCCTGAATCCTAAGGGTGCTTTCATTGTGAAAAGTGAGTATCAAGAGTTGTTGTCTCGTAAGTTTTGTGGTGTGGATATCCCTTGTTGGAAGCATGTGTGGAAAAAAATTTATTGACCAAAGTGTAATTGTTTTGTGTGGAGTCTAGTTTAGAATAGACATTTGACTTGGGATAATCTTCAGAAGCGAGGATTTCAAGGGCCCTCTATGTGTGTTCTATGTGGCTATAGTGAGAAGGATTTGTCCCATTTATTTTTTCACTATTATTTCTCTATGTTGCTCTAGCATTTATGGTGGGGTGTTTGGAAACATCCATGTGTTCATGCTTCTTCCCTAGTTGAGTTCTGGAGTAGTTTGGGAAGACCCCCTTCCCAGGCCTCTTTCCTCCAAATTGTATGAGGCATTGGTCCTACATTCATCCTTTGGAAATTTTGGTTGGAAAGGAATCGTAAGATTTTTCGTGGGGATAGGTTAATGGCTCAATAGGTTTGGCAAAGAATTGTTGGTATGATCCCAGAGATGGTGGAAGCCAAATGTGATTTGGTGTATCCATTGGAAAGGAGTGATGATGAATAGATTGGGCTTGCAGGGGTTGGCTTCAGTCTCTGGCTGTGTCAAAAGAGGTAGGAGGGCTAAAAATAAAGTTCAAAGAGTTGGAAGATGACCGACTCCTTCGAAAATGTTTCTAAAGATCAATGCAAATGGTTCTTCTAGGGGTGATCCTAGGCCTTCTGACATTGGTGGAGTTTGAAGGGATTGTTCTAGCTCAGTTAGTTTCTTTTTCTCCATCCATAAAGGGAAGCAATCTAACAACTTTATGGAGGGGTTGGTGATTCTCAAGGTTATCGAGCATGCTTGTGCCTTGGGTTGGTGTAGGATTATCTATGAATTTGACTTACAGATTATTATTAATATGTTGCATGAGAAAAAGGTTGATGAGTTTAATTGGCAATTGGAATTGGTGGTTCGACAGATCTTACAGATGTGCTATATGTTGGAAATGGTGTCTTTTGTCCACATTCTACATGAATGGAATAGGGTTGTTGATTGTTTGGCTAAGTGAGCTTCGGAGCATTCCAATAACTAGAAGTTTGAGGGGTGGGGACAGTTGTCCCCTGATAATTGTCATGAATTAGAGGTCATTGTTGATGATATGGAGGGATGAGGTGTTGGTGGTTGTATGGATGGTGGTTTTTATACTGAATGATTTTTTGGTGCTTTCTTTCTTTCTTGGGAGCCTACAGGTTCCCTGATCCCTTTGTACTATTAATTTCTTTCTTTTAATAAATTTTTTACCCCTTGTATTAAAAATAAAAAATAAAAAAAATCAATGCTCAAATTTCTTCAACTGTTACACACTTCTTTAGCTTTAATTTTTATAGTTTCTTTATTCAGATGGTGGTTCAATATTGATATATTTTTAATTTATCTAGTGCTACCTTGATTTCTCTTGTATATACACCATCATAATTCATATAACGCATATCATGAGATATGTAAATATCATATATCTCAGAAGTTACTCCTTGAAATTTGTTACTAAAAATCTCATAGTTTCTTTAATTTCATGAATTTGGTGCATCATTAAATCATGATTCCTTAGATGAGTTATCTTTTATTATTTTTTCTAGTTATTCTTTTAAGACACTAATCAAGTTAGTGTAATTAATTTTATTTAAAAAGTAGCATTAAATATATTCTAATAAATCCTTGAATAGGGAACTATAACATGGAGTATTAGTCTCCTTGAATCTATATTTTCCTTCTTAAATATAATTTTAATCTTATATTTAGTCTCATTATTTATTTATTCTGATAGATTAATGTGACACAGTGTCACACCCATATATTAAAATTATGAAAATGTTACATTCCTAGCCTATTAAAATTATGAAAATGTTACATTCCTAGCCTAGGAAGAGCATATGTCTCAGAGGTAAACTTTAAAAAATGAAATCATCGACCAAAATTAGCTTCAGTTATCTACTAAGTCATTCTTATCACTATGAAATCTACCTTACATTATCTTAATACATACATTGTAATTACTAAAACTTGAAGATTAACACTACGGCTACCACCATTATAATTATTTTGATACTTTAGCAACTAACCCTTCTCAGCATTGTCTAGCTCCTCACTCGCTTCCACCATCAAGGTGAATGTCCAAAGGAGCATCTCTAACTGCCATCCCTTCCATGCAACCTTTCACAAAGTTGAAGCCTACCCATGCTTGATTCCACCTCCCCACAAAATTCATACCTCTTCCCCAAATTACAATTTTTACAGAGGGTCATTCCCATCATCACCCAAAATTCCCTGCATCCTTATGTTTAGCATCATTCCCCTCCCCGGGATTGCCTATTGTAGGTAGCCTTCCATTCTTGGCCACACCATTGAGCCTAGACAAGCTTTACCATTATGACCTCCACCCGCTGTTTTGACTCCCCTGCATCCAACAATATTGCAAAGAACATTGAGGTGATGTAAGAATTAATGTGGTATCGTTCGTTCTTGTTTAGGTATTCATCACCCAACACCATACACAATGCATGCAACACCACCCCAACTCAGATCTTAAAGACTTCCATTAACCTCTTCTTAGAGATTTCCTTGTAGAAGGCCATCTGTGTTATAAATGCGGAAGCATTAACCCAAGAGTTATTAAATTTACAGCACAAATTAGATGCAAAGAAGTAATGAGAAAACTAAAGAAGAATAACAGAACAAATTAAAATACATAGATTTACGTGGTAAAACCTTGACAATTTTTCCAAGGAAACATCCACGGGGCAAGTATTGGTAATCTTATTACTCAGGGGAAAAACAATTACATCTGCAATCTTCACGGTTGCAGCAATATTGCTCGTACAATACACATCTTTTTTTCCTTCAAGAGAACAAATATTTATAACCTCTTGAAGATAACAATAATCTCTCAACATAGAATAAAACTAGATTTATTCTTTCAAAAAAAATTGAAATCTTCCTTCCGAAAGCAAATAACTGTTCTTTTTCTAAAATAAGAGAAAGATTGTTTTATTGTTTTAACAATCTTGTTTTTATTGTTGTGATTGATTTTCACAATCTTTTTCTTGTTGTCACAATCCAACAATCTCCACCTTGACAAAAATTCACCTAATACTTGCCCAAGCCCATGCATCACCCCTTTTTGCATACCAAGAGAAGCCACACTCCATTTCAAGTTCTCTACCAGTACTGGTTTAGTAAACATATCTGCATAATTTTTAGGTGTATGAACCTTTTCAAGGGTTAATCCACCTCCATCAATAACTTGTCTTACAAAATGGTACTTAATTTCAATATGCTTGGTCCTTTTGTGATAAGCTGGATTTTTGGCCAAATGGATAGCACTTTGACTATCACAAAATATAATCACTTTGTCCTGCACTTTTCCAAGCTCACCCAAAAGACCCTTCAACCAAATTACCTCTTTACATGCATGTGAGACAACCATATATTATACCTCAGTTGTGGATAAAGCAACTATTTCTTGAAGCTTTGACATCCAACAAATAGCTCCACCTACAAGAGTAAAGACATAACCTGAAGTGGATCTCCTTTTGTCCAAATCACCTGCAAAATCTGAATCAACATAACCACATACTGAATCACTACAACCATTATAGGTGATACAATAACCACTTGTGCCTCTAAGATACCGAAGCACCCATTTCATTGCTGCCCAATGCTCTTTTCCTGGATTTTCCATGTATCTACTGACAACACCAACTGCATGTGAAATATCCGGTCTCGTACATACCATCGCATACATTAAACTTCCTACTACATTAGCATATGGTACACAAGACATATAATCCTTTTCTTCATTATTACTAGGACATAAACTTGAAGAAAGCTTAAAATGGGAAGCTAAAGGGATATTTACTGGTTTCACATTTTGCATACCGAATCTTATGAGGATTTTCTCCACATATTTCTTCTGTGATAACCAAAGCTTGCCATGTTCCCTGTCTCTATGTATTTCAATGCCCAAAATTTTTTTTGCTACTCCTAGATCTTTCATATCAAATGTCCTAGCCAACTGAGCCTTCAACTTATTAATTTCAACCATGCTTTTTCTTGTTACAAGCATATCATCAACATATAACACCAAGATAATGAATAAACCATTTTCCAAACTTTTAACGTAAACACAATGGTCATACTCACTTCTTGTGAAGTTTTGGCTCACCATAAAGGAATCAAACTTCTTGTACCATTGCCTGGGTGATTGCTTCAGGCCATACAATGACTTCTTGAGTTTGCAAACAAATTTCTTGTTTCGATCTTGAACAAACCCTTCTCGTTGTTCCATATATATCTCCTCATCCAAATCTCCATGTAAAAATGTTGTTTTAACATCTAGTTGTTCCAACTCAAGATCAAGTAATGCAACTAATGCTAAAACAACCCGAATAGAAACAAGCTTAACAACTGGTGAAAATATTTCATGAAAGTCAATACCTTCCTTTTCAGAATATCCTTTTGCTACCAGTCTTGCCTTGTACCTTTCAATTTTATCATCAACACCCTTCTTCAGTTTGTAGACCCATTTGCAACAAACAACTTTCCTACCCTTTGGAAGTTCTACCAAGTCCCATGTTTTATTCTTCTCCAAGGAATTGATTTCTTCTTTCATTGCTATTTTCCATTTAGCATTTTCAGTGTCATCCATTGCTTCCTGATAACAACTTGGTTCCCCATCATTAGAAATCAAAGCAACTGGTGAAACAAAATCATCATACCTTTTAGAAGGATTTGTGACTCATGTAGATCTGCTTAGAGATGGTTGTGGTATTTCCACATTTTCTTGTATATTTCCTGCATTCACATCCACATCTTCATCTTCAGAAGCTTCTTCTTGCTCCCTATCTTTTGTAGATGGTTGAGTTTCCAACTGAACTTGTTGATATTGAGGTACTTGTTCCTGCTCCAAATCAACTTCTACAACATCTGATTTTATTAGAGAAGATTCATCAAACACTACATCTCTTCTAATGATGATTTTTTGGGTAGTAGGATCCCACAATCTATATCCCTTAATTCCATCACCATAACAAACAAAAATGTATTTCTTATATTTGGGGTCTAATTTAGAACGTTGATTCTTTGAAATAAGAGCATATGCGTCACAACCAAAAATTTTCAGATTTGAATAATTACATGAATGACCTGTCCATACCTCTTCAGGAATCTTACAATATATTGCAACTAATGGCGATCGATTTATCAAATAGCATGCTGTATTAATTGCTTCTGCCCACAACTCTTGCTCCAACTTGGCATTACTGAGCATGCTCCTTGCTCTCTCTAGAATAGTCTTGTTCATGAGTTCAACAACAGCATTTTGCTGAGGAGTGTAAATTGTGGTTTTATGCCTTTCAATCCCAGCTTCCTTACAATAATTTTCAAACTCCAATGATGTGAACTCACCTCCATTATCTGTTCTTAAACATTTGATTGATATGCCAGTAATATTTTTAACCAAAGCTCTAAACTGCTTGAATACACCAAACACATCAGCTTTACTCTTAAGAATATAGACCCACACCTTTCTAGAGTAATCATCTATAAATGTCAAAAAATACAAGGCTCCTCCAAAAGAAACTGTAGAAGATGGTCCCCAAACATCTGAATGAATATAGTCTATAACACCCTTACTTGTATGACTACCTGATTTAAACTTCTATCTACACTACTTTCCAAAGACACAATGCTTGCAAAAATTCAAATTCAAAGACTTTAAATTTGGAAGTAACTTATGGTTCACCAGTACCTTTAGCCCTTTCTCACTCATATGACCCAATCGTTGATGCCATAAACGAGTAGAATCATCTGTTTCCTTAGATACCACCGCTGCTTCATTTATCTCAGTATTCCCATTTAGCCTGTAAAGGTTTCCAACTTTTGTAGCCTTCATGACCATCAAAATTCCTTTGGATACTTTCAGCACTCCACCTTGACCAAAAAATTTATAACCACCAGAATCTAAAACTCCTAAAGAAATTAAATTCCTTTTAAGTTTTGGTACATGTCTTACCTCTGTTAATGTTTTTACAACACCATCAAACATTTTAATCTTAATGCTCCCAATCCCAATAGTCTTACATGAAACATTGTTTCCCGCAAGAACAACACCGCCATCAATAGCTTGGTAAGTAGAAAACCAATTCCTATGTGGACACATATGATTTGAAGCACCAGAATCTAATAACCAATCCTCATCCGGTTGTGAAAAACCACAAATAGATAATACCTCATCTACCATACCTGAACTTGACTCAGCCAGATTTGCTTCCTTTTTGGAGTCATCATTCTCTTCTTTCCTCTTCCAACAATCTTTCTTGAGATGCCCAGATTTATTGCAAAACCAACATTTTCCCTTACCCTTTTTGCCTTTTGACTTAGATCTGGATGTTCCTCTTGAATTCTCCCCTTTTTCTGTGGATCGACCTCTAGCCACCATTGCTTCCGATGTGGAGGTTTCTGTATTAGACTTCCTACACACCTCTTCCTTCATTTGCAAACTATACAATTGCCTCTTCAAGTAGATCCGGTTTGTCAAGGATTTTGTCATATAAAGACTCTCCATTTTGCTCCATAAGCCTGTAGCTGTACTTTCTCCAACAATATTAAAAAAAACCTCATCTGCCAAACACAAACGAATTGTGCTAAGAGCTCTCATATCCAGATCTTCCCAGTCCTCATCAGACATATCTGCAGGTTTCTTTGATTTTCCTACCAATGCCTTGTGCAAACCTTGTTGCACTAACAAATCACACATTTTGAGTTTCCAAAGCTCAAAATTATTCTTTCCATTAAATTTCTCCACCTCAAATATTGTATTTGAAACCTTTTCCATTTGATGTTGCAGAATCAACACCAAATTCTAACATAGTTGCTGCAAAAAAAAAATTGCTCTGATACCACTTGTTATAAATGTGGAAGCATTAACCCAAGAGTTATTAAATTTACAGCACAAATTAGATGCAAAGAAGTAATGAGAAAACTAAAGAAGAATAACAGAACAAATTAAAATACACAGATTTACGTGGTAAAACCTTGACAATTTTTCCAAGGAAACATCCACGAGGCAAGTATTGGTAATCTTATTGCTCAGGGGAAAAACAATTACATCTGCAATCTTCACGGCTGCAGTAATATTGCTCGTACAATACACTTCTTTTTTTCCTTCAAGAGAACAAATATTTATAACCTCTTGAAGATAACAATAATCTCTCAACATAGAATAAAACCAAATTTATTCTTTCAAAAAAAATCGAAATCTTCCTTCCGAAAGCAAATAACTGTTCTTTTTCTAAAATAAGAGAAAGATTGTTTTATTGTTTTAACAATCTTGTTTTTATTGTTGTGATTATTTTCACAATCTTTTTCTTGTTGTCACAATCCAACAATCTGCCTCTTCCTCGACTTCAAGCATATACATGTGTCCATACTTCCTGTTGCTTGTTACATTACGGCTTTTCCCATCTATTGGCTGCTAAATAATAAAGGCGTAATCATTTCTAGACAACTTGGCATACTTTCCTTTGCAGTTTTATCATTTCATTATATCTGCCAACCCATCTACTAGTCTTATGCTTGGGAAATAGATTGAGATCTTACACTGTGGTTATAGAAAATATGCCAATCTTCAAGTTATTTGATGCCGATATCATCCTCCATCATAAACATAGACACCTTTGCAACGTCATCTATGATTTCAATTCCCTCACAGTATACATGAGAGATTATATATTTACATCATATGACTTTAAGACCTCCAATATTTACCTAAGACAATTCTCCAACTTCTAGTTTGGTGAGTGTTTTATGTGGATCGCGTTAATCACAATCTACGAATCACCCTCCACATGAATTTTTCCATAATTTAACTTCCTACCAACCTCAAACCAAGTAGTGCTACTTGAAACTCGGCTTCTTTATTTGATGCCCGTATGATCTTTTCCTTGCCATGTTAAGTATCCCAATGCAACTTCACATTACATAACCCTTACTTTAGCTTAATAAGATGATAATGTGGATCCCCTTCTTCCTCGCCTTCATTTTCATCCTTGACCCTATCATTGTCGGTCGTTGAGAGAATTTTTATCAAGAACGTTTCCACATCGCATAGACATCTGCATATCGCATGAGCGGCCTAACAATTTTCTTGATCCTATGGCTGTTGGGACATTACACTTCCACCTACTTATGAACTGTAATGCCTTTGTAATTGCGGGCACACTAAAAAAATTGCCCTCTTGCATGCAATTCTTAATTCAAACTTTCTTTCTTCCCTCTCATTCATTCAATTCTTTCATTATAACACATATTCTCTCATTATCTCATTCTTTCAACTTCACTCTTGCATTCTTGCTCTTCTACATCACTTCTACATCAAGCTTCTTGAACGTTTGTGGTTCTACATCTTTGTCTCAAGCTCTCTCAAAGCATAATACTTCCTCTCATCTTCTCAACCTTGTTGGAGGGAGGGTAATGCTTCCTTTTGTTGTACTATCATTCTTATTTAGTAGATATTGATATCTGGCATGTTCTATCTCTTTATCTTATCATTTCATACTACCTATTATCTACTTCTTTATCTTGTTGTCTCTTTAGCTATCCATAGAGATAGAAACACCAAAATGAGGGTTTGACCAAGGCAAGCCCCGAAACAACCCTAACAGCTTTTACTGTTTTTGTGTGTGTAGGTTTTTATGTGGAGCTTTGTGGGAATCTTTATAGCTAGACCACCCATGAGTTCATTCTTTTCTTTCACCTCTTGTTATTTCATTTAATAGTTTGATTACTCATTCATTTAGTATTCTTCTTGTTGTGTTTTTCCTTATTTTCATCATTCTATTTAGTTTAGCAAACTATCAAACTTTAGTGTTTGAGTAGTTAGCAAGCCCTGTGAATTTCTAGTGTGTGACTCTATTTTTAGTTTGTACAAGATTCTAGTGCCCCAACAAGACGCCAGTGTGTCACACTATCGTCCTTGGTCTACACTTCCATCCTCTAGTCGAGAGTTAGTATGTGTGTCTCTCGAGACCTTTGAGGCCTTCTCATTTGACTTCTAAATTTCTATTTTTATAAACAATCATAAAACATAAAAGCATATCAGAAAACTTCCTTTCATCTATCTTGGTCATTTAAGCTTATTTTCCTTGAGGTAGTTGAGGATAATTCACTCCCTGTAGACTCTTCCCTACTCTAGAGACTTGAGAGTAGTGAATCTCCTCATCTACACCTTCCTTTGTGGTCTCTAATGACGCATCTTGCACCTATCATCCCCAGATTGCCATGGGCAGCCTCATCGAAGTTGATTTTTAACTAGCCTGCCTCTACAGGTTCCCATTTTATATTATTTTTTACATGAGTGGGGAAATTAACCTAAACATCCCCATAAATGGGAGTTAGTCTCATTATATTTATCTATCCTTTAAAATTAAAAATTTATAATAGACTTCACATTTTATATCTCAACAAGTCTCATGTTTATTTTTTCAAGTGCTACTTTAGAGAACACTAAATCAAATATATTTATTTCTCCTTTATCACACAAGGGAGTAGAAATATTTTCATTTATCATACCCTAAGAATTAGTGATTATGGAAAACCTCACCATTACAATTTTGGTTGAGGAATACATAAAGAGAGATGTTAGATTTAAAATAAATTCTACATGGCTAGTTTAGAGATAGTTATATTTTGTTAATAAATTGGTTTAAACCATAGTGGAATGTTAGGTGTAGAAGATTCTATTTGAATTGCTACCTTAGTTTCAAGTTATCCTTTAGAAGGATTTTCCTTAAAGGGGACTTGGAGGTAAAGAAGATCATTGAGAAGGAAATTTTTGAAAATCTTGAGTTGGAGTAGATAAGGAGTTCTCAAGAAATCCACCACATTAGAATGGAATGAATATCATGGGAGGGTAAGGAGGAACCTTTGAAGGAAAAGTGAATTTTGGCATTAATGGTTGCTCGTTCTAAGAAGAATATTTTTCCCCACTGAAATATGGTATTTTTTAAGGAATAGAGGAAAGTTCAACTTCTAAGAAGATGGAGAAGAAACTAGTTTTGGACATACTCATCCTATTTCATACTACCCAAAAACCTAATTTTTCTTATGGGTTTCTTCTTTCTTCCCAATTCTACTATATCATCAAAAGACTCATAGCTTAAATCTTCAACATTTACTACTTTATCCATACTAGAGAAAATTGATTTGTAGAGATGGAGGAAGATTAATTTTACTTAAGACATGATATATTCTATCTTTCTATCTTTTAGTGACTCCCCTTTGTTCTCTTTGGATCTACGATCTTCTTTTCTAACCATATCATTTTTATCTCCTTTCGACCACATGTTGGTTCCCATCCTAGACTAATTTTAATTTTGATAATGACCAAGTAATCTTTGGGATGGGTTTATAAAAAAAATCTTCATATGATAGGTCCAAAACATTACTATCATTATTTAATTCATCAAGAACACCTTTTATTTTGAATACCAAATATAATAAGTTGTGATCTTGTAAAAATCCCTCTTACAGATTTCATTCTCATAACCACATTCAACCTCAAAATCTTGAAGATTTTTCTTGTGTGTATAGCACCTATGTTGTTATGGACTTAGCTAATATACCATCTTAATAATCTTTCATTATTTCATACTATATGCCATAAAATATGGCTATAATTTCTCTTTCATAAGTTCCCTTTTCATTGTTTCACCCAAGAGGTACTACTTGGTAATAAAATGTTAACCAACGAGTCTTAAAGGCTATCTCAAGTTTTGATCTTTGGAGGTGGTATAAAAATAACTGTATCTAGAGATCCTATCCATGAGGGATAGCATCTTGTTTTATGCTATGAGATCAACAATCATGTCTATGTTTAGAAGTACAAAATCATCCCAGGGATACATTTTGTTGAGATATCTAAAAATTGTACAAATTTCTATTCCTTTTTTCTTTACTGCTAGGGATGATATTAGAGATCCACTCTAGATGTTCAATTTCTCATGCAAATCTAACCTTTTTTAATTTCTATATCTCTTCGTTAACTATTAGGGAAACTTGTGGATGCATATTATGGATTTTATATTTCACTAATTTGAAAATAAAATGTACCAAAATATGTAAAATAAAATGTGTCATTGATTAAATGCTACAAAAATTTCAAATGCCCATTTACAACAACACCAGCAAATGTGGTGGAAGAAATTTTACAAGGTGAGGCCTCATCATACCTCAATACCCTAAAAACACTCTCTAATACTAATGCCTAACCAAGGAGATAACTTTTACAACCATATGCTATAGTAGTCGTAGTGACGGAAAATGTACCCCTTTACATTTTCTCGCTTGTTTGGGCCCTCCTAGCTAAATTGGAATTAATTGAGCATTAATTTAGTGTTGTAAAGTGTACCCCTTTACACTTTCACACTTATTTAGGGATCCCTTAATTAATTGAGCTTAATTATGCCTTAATTGGCACTTTAATTCATTTTTCAAGCCTATTTAATTACATTTTTTGAAGGGGAAACCTGACATTTATTAATTCCTTAACATAGCACTTCACATTGAGAAATGTGTGTCCTAGGTTTAGGGACCTGGGACACATTTTCCCATGGGTGAATGGGTCCTCCCTAGACCTTAGGACCTAAATTTAAATTATGCTTTTGGTGGTATTTTAACATTTTCAAATCTGTGATTCAATGTTGGCTTGTGATATTTGAATTTCAGGAAATTTAAGATACATACCTATAAATATAAGGCTATTTCACTATGTTTCACCTAGAAGTTTCAAGGGAGAATCCTAGCAATTTAAAGTGAGCATTCTTACAACAAAATTTGATGATCAAGAGCACTTTAAAAGGCATTCAAGAGAAGATTTATCAGAGTTTTATTGTAGCATTCAAAATCCAATTGTCATGTCGAAGTCTTCTTGCATCATGCATATTTTTTGAGCTAACATTGTGATGTAGGTTTCATGATCAAATCAAGCATTCAAAACACTATTTCAAGCAAGATCCACATCCATTGAAGCCATTTCATATAAGTTTCAGATAATAACCCAAGGTTTATTCAAGGGTTTATTGAGTGGTAACATTTATTTGTTCATTCTTCATTCCCTTGTTCATGCTTTTATTCATTTCAAGGTGATTACCAAAATGGCATTTAACCAAGGAAAACCCCCATTCACCAAAAATAAATATTTTTTCCCTTTGATGTTGTGTTTGTAGATCTAGGTGGAAGAAATCTTGAAGATATCTTGAAGACAAAATTTGTAGAAGTTGACAAAGTTGCAAAAGTTGTCATAAAAGTTATCATAAAAGTTGTCATCTTGAACAAAAACTCATCTATAGAAATTATTTCTGACATTTCGACATTGCCACTTGGAAAAATTGGAAGATTCGTATCTCTAGCAGAGGCTCTCGAAAGTTGTAGAAAAACCCTAACAGTGGACCCATTCACCCCTAGGTGAATGAGTCTCACTTAGCCTTCAAAAACTCACTTGCATAACGCCCCTCCACACAACCCTAGAGGAAGTTGCAATTAACTACTTAAACGGACTAATTTTTTTTTTTGTTTAAGTACAATCACATGCAAGTTCACTAACTAATGCCAACAACCTCTAAGGTTACGAGACAAAGGTTAAATAAAACCTCAACAAAAAACATGAATTTAAACCATGTCATTTATTCATTAAGGAATAAAACACATACATTCCAATTAAGATAATTATAGCAAGCATAAGAGATAACTTCAAATTGCATTTATCCATATTAAAAAATAAGATTACATCTCTCATTCTCGAATTAGGTAATTCCAATAAACATAATTACAATTACAACTTCCCACCTCGATAACAACAGAGGGGTAATAGATTACAAGAACAACTGAAATGAATAAAAGCATAAAGAGTAACTAGAACCCACGAGCTCTCCAACTAGAAATCTCGTCCACATGAACATGAAGAAAACCCAACGGATTTAGGTGCACGCCACCCAACCAAGTGGAACCCAAAGGCCCATCCCCCATTCTAGGAGATAGTAACAAGGAATCCTAGCCAAGACCATCTACCTCTAGACACAGGCTAACACAAAACTGAACCAAACTGAAACAACCAATCACATGTACCACACAAGTACAACACAAGTACATCACGAGTACAACTCAAGTACAAATCTAACATGGTCACATTGCTTCCAGATATAAAGCAGATCAAGTATGTTAAGAGAACCATACACATAATAATCGAATACCAACTATGGTCACATCAGGTATGTTAAGGAAACCATACCCATAAAGTCAAATAGCGACGGTTTTCCTAGACAAAGTGTCAGTACACAGCTCATCATGAGTTACCCAAGTGGATCTTCATAGGCTCCAGCAACCTCTGGTGGCCTCAACTGATCCCTTGGCCCTCATACTTACTAATGTGGAATCAAATACCTTTCGTACGGACAAGATAGATGACCTTGCCATTCCAGGCCTTCCCACCCATCCCAAGCTAATCGAGCACTTGGGTCCATGAGTGAGGCATAATTATCTTGATTAGTGAGAAGTTAGTCCTAATCTTCTAAGTATTGATTTAGTTTTACTTGATTAAACTACTTCTGAAGGTTACCCAATCTTACCTCTTACAGGCTTTGGCCCCTAACGGAAGCCACTCTTCTATTTGACAACACACACATACCATCCAATCACCAAGTGTACCAAAGTGCAACAAACAAGATAACACGACCACTCCTTTCTCAAGAGGCGACATAAGTTCAAACTGTTGATGTTATAGCAGCTTAGGGCTGCACTTCCATTGCATGAATTCCAAGAAGAAAGCATAAATTAAATGAGTAACTATTCGGCTATTTAATTTATGACATTAACATTTAATAAATGTAGAGGGCTGACCCTATATGGTTCGCATGCTTTAGTTATTACTTGGGCCGACCTTATTTGTAATTCTCATTTATTATGTTTCTTTTAGAGGACCGACCTATCTTGAAGAGGTGCCTCACTTGTATATATACAAGGTCTTACTTGTCATTGTATTCACTCATTCTATCAAGTTAAGTTCGCATTTCCTCAAGCAAGTTCGCACCTAGGCAACAGATTATCATCTTGTAGCAGCATAACTAATTCAAATTATTTCATATTCACACTTAGGAGAAGTGCTACTGTATCAAATTTGCCTATGTGCTAGGCCTGAGTTGTAAGCAGATTTCTGCTCTTGTTCTACTTTATATAAGAGATTCATTTGTTGGGTTTTTCTCCCTCAAGAGGAGGGTTTTCCCAAGGTATCTTGTTGTGTTTATTGTCTTATGTGTTGCAATATTATTGAGTGCTTTCATTTTTTCATTTGATCTAAGAAACACTAACATGGTATTATAGCGGGTGTGAAAAAGATTGTGATCAGATTTAGTTTGCAACACTCACCTTAATCTTTTTCAGTCTATCTCTATTTTTTCAAATTTCAAGATGGTGAATGGTCTGAAAATCAAGGATAGACTCGAAGGGATTTCGAACTATACATCATGGAGGTTCAGGATCATGCTCACATTGGAAGAGAATGATTTGGTTGAGTTTGTGAAAACAAAAGTTCCCGAACCTGGGGAGGAAGAAAGATACTAGGGCAAAGAAAGTGTTGGTTGATTCCATCAAGGATCATGTTGTACCGATTGTCTTCAAGTTGGATACAGCAAGAGAGATGTTTACAACCTTGGAAGAGATGTATGAAATCAACAACACCAGTCGAGCACTTGCACTGAAGCAACAACTGCATCATGTGAAAATGTCAAAAGGAGAATTTGTAATCACTTACTTCATGAGGATTTCAAAGATAAGAGATCAGCTCTCCATAATTGGTCACATGATTGATGACAAAGACTTGACTATGCTTGCTCTCAATGGTCTTCCGCTTTCATGGGAATTGTTTATTCAAGGAATCAATGCAAGATCTAAACTTCCCAAGTTTGATGGATTGAGAATTGACTGCTTTCAAGAGGAGTCGAGACTAACGGCTAGGGGCATTGGTCAAAGCTCAAAGAATGAAGAAATACAAGTTCCTGCCTCTCATTCGTCGAAGAAAGGAAAAGGGTTCTTCAAGAGGAATTGAGAAAATGGAAATGATGGTGCCCCTACCTTCAAAAGGAAACGAGACATATCCAAGATTCAATGTTTTCGTTGTGATAAGTATGGTCACTTTGTGAAGGATTTTCCTACTAGACCTAAGCAGTAGGTTGCCATTGCAAATGTTGAAGGAGTTGCTCCACAGAAGGACTCCAATGATAATCTATTCTATTCAGCCCTGTCAAGCAATGTATCTACTGATGCCAACACTTAGCTGATTGATAGTGGTGCTTCTAGGCACATCACCGGTTTTAGGGGTCACCTTTCAAACTTAGTGGAGAGTAACTCTAGTGAACAAGTCATCATTGGAGATGATGCTAGATATTCTATGAAAGGAGTTGGAAACTCCACTCTTCACCTAGATTCTGGGATTTCATTAGAGTTGAATGATGTACTATTCATTCCAGGGATAAAGAGGAATCTTGTCTCAATTTCAGCATTAGAAGACAAGGGTTATCAAGTTGCCTTTTCTAAAGGCAAAGTTCTTATATGGGCAAAGAGCTCCAACTCAAAACTTCTCAAGTGATTGGAGTTAGACATGAATGTCTCTACAGGCTATGCACTCGCCCCCTTCAAGCACTTGTGCATAACAGTTCCAGCATGTGCGATCTATGGCATCGAAGATTGGCTCACATTCACTTTCGTGCACTACCTATCATGGAGAAGATGGTCATTGGTCTTCCGAAATTCATTCAAGAACATGAAGGTACATGCAAAGGATGCACCCTAGGCAAGAACACAAAAGGTACGTTTCATTCTAGTGAAAGTAGATCTAAATGTTTTCTTGATCTCATTCATTCTGATTTATGTGGTCTAATGTCTATTGCATCTTCTAGTGGTTTCTTGTATTATATTATTTTTATTGATGATTACTCTAGAAAGACTTGGATTTATTTCTTGAGATCTAAAGAATTTGAAGAAGTATTAGAAAGATTCAAAGAATTCAAGGCGCAGGTTGAAAACCTGTCTGGAAAAAGGATCAAAGTATTGAGATTCGATAATGGTGGAGACTACACCTCTGGCACCTTTCAATATTTTTTAATTGAAGCAGGGATTAAGAGGGAGTTCAGTGTTCCTTATAATCCACAACAAAATGTTATTGCTGAAAGAAAGAATAGGTCTATTGTGGAAGCAGTGAAAGCTATGATCCATGATCAAGATCTGCAAATCTCTCTTTGAGCTGAGGCATCAAGGACTGCCATCTATGTTCAAAACAGGAGTCCCCACAGGATCTTGGAGAATAAAACTCCTGAAGAAGCATTCTCAAGGTGAAACCAGAAGTTAGTCATTTGAGGATCTTTGGTTGTCCAGTCTATGTTCATATTCCAAAGGAAAAGAGAACAAAGCTAGAACCTTCTGGGAAGAAAGGAATTCTTGTAGGTTATAGTGAGACATCAAAAGCCTATAGAATATACATACTAGGATAGAAGTCTATTGAGATTAGTAGAGATGTCACATTTGAGGAAGATGTTGCTTTCAAGAGGTCCAAGGGCACTCCTATGGAGATCGATGAAGAAGAACCTCCTCAACATATGGAAGTTGACCATATTCCAAAGAACCTGAAGGAGGCTCCAGAACCTAAAGAAGATGTTGATCCCATTGAATCCTTGGATCCCACTGATGGGCCTCTAGATATTGTGATTGGAAAGAAAAGACCTCTTTGGGCTCATAGGACAATGCAGGAGGCAGAAAATTTTGTAGCCCCAAGAGGAGCTTTCAGAGAAAGCAAGAGACCTCACAAGTTCTCTAGTTATGTCACCTTGATGAGTCAGATTATTGAGTCAGAGCCTTCAAGTGTTGAAGAAGCCTCTAGTCAACAAGTATGGAAAGATTCCATGACTGAGGAGTATCAGTCCATACTTAAGAATGATGTTTGGGATATTGTTCCTAGACCCAAGGACAAATCCGTGGTGTCTTCTAGGTCGCTCTTCAAAATCAAGCATGCAGCAGATGGGATCATTGAGAAGCACAAGGAAAGATTCGTGGCTAGAGGGATCTCACAAAAAGAGGGAGTTGACTATGAAGAAAAATTTGCTCATGTGGCTCGATATATGTCTGTCAGAACCATCATTGCCATTGTTGCATCTAGAGAATGGAAGATTCATCAAATGGATGTAAAGACAGCCTTTCTTACTGGTGTAATAGAAGAAGAGGTTTACATTGAGCAACCTGAAGGATTTGAGGTGCATGGGAAGAAGTCTCATGTTTGCAAACTAAAGAAGGCCTTGTATGGTCTTAAGCAATCTCCTCGTGCTTGGTACGAAAGGACTGATCAGTATCTATTAAGTCTGGGTTTCTCAAAGAATGATGCAGATTCTAACCTCTACTTTAAGGTAGTAAATGGTGAAGCTTTGATTTTAGTTTTATATGTTGATGATTTGATTATCACTGGTGAAGAACATCTAATTCTAAAATGCAAGAAGGAGTTAGCTTCAGAGTTTGAGATGAAGAATCTAGGTCTCATGCATTACTTTCTTGGCTTAGAAGTTTGGCAAAAGCCAAATGAGATGATTCTAAGTCAAGGCAAGTATAGTGTTGACATTCTCAAACGATTTGGTATGATTGACTGCAAACCTATGTCTACACCCATGGAGACTAATCTAGATAAGTTGAAAGAGGCTGCATCTAGTTCAGAACCAGTGGATTCTATGATGTATAGATAGTTGATTGGTTCGTTGATGTATCTAGTTAACACTAGACCTGACATCTGTTATGTAGTAAGTCCACTTAGCCAGTTTATGTGTGAACCAAGGCAAATACATCTTGTAGCAGCTAAACATATCCTGAGATATTTATGTGGCACAATTGGATATGGGTTGAGATATTCTTTAGGTGTGGATTTAGAGCTACATGGTTTTACTGATTCTGATTGGGCAGGATGTGTCTCAGATCGGAAGAGTACCTCTGGTTGTTGCTTCAGTTTGGGTACTGCTATGATTTCTTGGTGTAGCAGGAAATAGTCTTCAGTGGCTTTGAGTACAACCGAGGTAGAGTACATAGCAGCTTGTGTGGCAGCTTGTGAGGCAGTGTGGCTTCATAAGCTCCTTGCAAAATTGTTTGGACATTCAATGGAGCCTACCATTCTACACTGTGATAACCAGAGCTGTGTAAAGCTCTTTGTCAATCTCGTGTTTCATGATAGAACAAAGCATGTTGAGATCAAGTACCATTATATTAGAGATATGGTACTAAGGAAAGCTATATAGTTGAGGTATATCAGCACTGATGAGCAAACAGCAGACATTCTCACCAAGCCTCTCTCTAGGATCAAGTTTGTGTACTTTCGAGATAAGCTTGGTATGGTGGAGAATGCAGCCTTGACTGAGAAAGAGTCTCAATATCAGTGATCCTTAAATTGGTAATGAATCTATCTATTGAGAGAGATTTGAGGTGCAAGCCCTTGGTAATTCATTTCTCTATTGAGAGAGATTTGAGGCGCAAGCCCTTGGTAATACATTTCTCTATTGAGAGAGATTTGAGGTGCAAGTCCTTGATAAGTGCATTTCTCTTTTGAGATTTGAGGTGAAAGCCCTTGTTTCCACCCTCTGGGAGAGCCATGGTGGATGTCATGTGTGTGACTCCATGACAGCATCACGTGATGGAATCCATGATGATTTACTTGTACTTTTGTGTCACCCTCTAGAGGAGCCACATGGTGAAAGTCACATTGAGGTGACAACATCACATTAAGTGATGAGCACTTGTACATACCATCTATGGAGGTAGCCATGATGGTTGATATCATGATGAGGTGATATTCTATTTTGTTTTCATTCTGATATGATGTGTCTTGTGCAGGTGGAAGTATCATCCCTAGCTGAGAGGGAGTGTTGATGTTATAGCAGCTTAGGGCTGCACTTCCATTGCATGAATTCCAAGAAGAATGCATAAATTAAATGAGTAACTATTCGACTATTTAATTTATGACATTAACATTTAATAAATGCAGAGGGCCGACCCTATATGGTTCGCATGCTTTAGTTATTACTTGGGCCGACCTTATTTGTAATTGTCATTTATTATGTTTCTTTTAGAGGGCCAACCTATCTTGAAGAGGCGCCTCACTTGTACATATACAAGGTCTTACTTGTCATTGTATTCACTCATTCTATCAAGTTAAGTTCGCACCTAGGCAACAGATTATCATCTTGTAGCAGCAAACCTAATTCAAAGTATTTCATATTCGCACTTAGGAGAAGTGCTATTGTATCAAATTCGCCTATGTGCTAGGCCTGAGTTGTAAGCAAATTTTTGCTCTTGTTCTACTTTATATAAGAGATTCATTTGCTGGGTTTTTCTCCCTCAAGAGGAGGGTTTTCCCAGGGTATCTTGTTGTGTTTATTGTCTTATGTGTTGCAATATTATTAAGTTCTTTCATTGTTTAATCTGATCTAAGAAACACTAACAAAAACCCTCTCCAAACACTGGAGGTAACAAACATAACAAAGTCACTCCTTATGAAGAGGCACAACTCACATAATTCACTCCTTTCTCAAGAGGCACAAAACATCCCCATTCATAGAACCCAGGTAATAACAATGACATAACTTTATGCACTACCCATGAGAGTTAACCAACAGTCGACATCACAAAATGACAACCCCCAACCTCTAGGGTCCTCTAGAAGACTTACATACCAAGAGACATAGCCCATTTCCCAAACATGAACACAAAGGAAATAATCACGAAAGCAATTGCTAGGAAATAACTAATTTTGGATATATTAAATCCATTCCCTAAATTAACATTCAGTAATTTATTGCATAAAATAAATAGATTTAAAATACGTCTTTTCAGACAAGAGAGAAATTAAAACTCAATATTTGATTCTCTAATTTTTTTCAATAATTATAAAATAAACCTTTATTTCAACCATTTAGGAAATAACATTTTAAAATAAATAAATGTTTCCTCTACTTGATATAATCATTTCCAAAACAATTTGAAATAACATAATATCCATACTATTTTTTAAAAAAAATTATTCCATCAAAATGTATTATTTTTAAAATAAGAAAATAATTTGATTAAAACACAATCTTTTATTTCTTCAATTATCCTTAAATCCTACCTTCAATAAATCATATTTTAAAATATATATACACTTGTGTAATTTGTATATATATATATATATACATCTATATTTAATTATTTAATATATATATAATATTATAGTATTATATAATATAATATTAAATATTAATAGTTAACACATATTAATATTTTAATATTATTAAAATATAATAATAAAATATTAATTAATATATATATTTTATTTTATTAAAAAAACAAAGACCGGACCCAAGGGCATTCTCGGGCCGCGCGCCAAACCCTAAGGTCGGTCAGCTATCTCGGGTTGAGCATCATTTAGGCCTGGGGCCACGCGTTTTCCTTCGGCCGACATTTTCTGTGAGACAAGTGGTGTTGAGTTGGGCGTCGACCATGGGCGGCAGCTGTGCTAACACAGCCAACCCATGGTGGTAGCAGCGGCAGCTGTGCATAGCCATCCACCCTAGTGGGTGGCTCGATTGTGTTTAGCACAGCCGACCACCACTGTGGTGGTGGTGGTGCCAAGCCACCACATGGGCGGGAGTTGGGGCAGTTGGTGCGACTCCCCACAGCGCCTCCCATGGGGGCAGCTATGGGTTGAGCCCCAGCAACCCCTAAAATTTTCATTTTATTTTAAATTACATAAAAAAAATCCGTAACCACTGCGGATTTTAAAAAAAAAATCTGAAACTTGAACTTTTAAAAAAAACAGGGGTTCCATAATGTTTTAATCAGCATACTTCCCAACTAAATTTTTTTTACAATACAAGAATATATATATATATATATATATATATATATATATAATCAAATTTAAACACCCCCACCGGAGATTTATAAAACAAATAGAGCAAGAATACTAAAAATAGTTATTTACAGCCAAGAACACAGTTTTTCCTTGAAGGATTTAATTTCCAAACTGAAGTTTTTTAGAATTTTGAGACAAGATTTCATTTGGGTTTTCTCAACATAATTACTTTCTAAGTTCACAACAATTATTTTGCAAACAACAAACAGAGTTTAAATATTTCCAAATAGTACAATAAAATTGTGATTCCTTTTCCAAAATGAAACTAATTTAACAAAAGAAAACCTGGTTCTTCCAAAAGCTTGATAAGCTGACAATGGTGCAAAGCCTTCTCCTCAAATTCAAGATCCTTCCCAACAATCCAACTGAGCTTCTCAAATAAAATCCAAATCCAAAACACACAACCAAAAATTTATTTCCTTCTCTAAAACTCCATTTTTCATCCTCTCAAAACTTTACCCAAAAATCCCAATAATAGCCAAAAAATATATATATCTATTCAACCACCATAATCAATTTTCCAAAACAAAACAGAAAATATCTCAAAATATCTCTATTTTCAACTTTTGCATTTTCAATTTTCAAAAATGAAATTAAAACCCTTTTTCAATTTTCAAACTTAATTTCAATTTTCAATTAAAATATCTATCAATTCTAACAAGTAACTTAATTCAATTTAATTAATTCAATAAAATTAATCTAATCCAAGATTAAATTAAATTAATTAATTAATTAAATTACATCTCTCACATTATAACCAGATTAATTTAATCAACAACTTAAATACATAAAGCCATTTAATTACCCGTTTTAACTTGCATTTAAATAATCGAAGAGGGGGAACAATATTCAAAGCAACACAACCCGACTAAGACCCGACAACACACTATGACTAGGGTGATGACTTGGCACAAAAAACCTAGCTACTATCTCCTAATTGAATACCATTAGGCAATGGATGCGCTCAAACCTATGAAATCAGGTGGAGTCGATGTCATGTACCTATCAACCTGTGAACAAAGAATATATCCACATGCATAAATATGTCATAATTAAAACACACCGTGAAGAATAAATCTCGGAATCGCAGGGCACTCGCAAGCGAGTGATGCAATATCATCCCCTTCACCAATATAGTGTAACTAATTGACCAATCTAACATACTAATATAATCCAAAGCATAAAACATCATTGATTCAATCATTCACAATGCTAATCTAAAAGATGCCATAATGATAACCTCTGATTAAAATACCAGCACATCAAAATATAACATTCACATCACTTAACAGATAGTGATCAATTAGGAACCGAGTACTAAAGTCAAATTAAAAACATAAAACACACATAATAAGGTATTTGAATACCCAAAAACACATCAAAGCACAAAACAACACAAGGACACACTATCCAACTAGAAGGCAAAACGAAGGGGTATTACATTTGGTGACTGGTAAACATATTTTTACCCTTCTTAGATCTACAATTCAATTTTTGGTTCTACTTATTTTTAGTTTAATATTTCTATTTCAAGTTTAATTTGGCATGATTGGGTTGATTTTCTATTTCTAATGTTTCTTCGGAAAGTGCCCGGTGAACCTGGCCCCAGTCCTTCAGTCATAAGGAAATCTAAAGATTCACTCATTGAGTTGACTCACCTAAGGGTTGTAATTCAGCTCTTTGTGTGGATCTCATTTCCTAATGAAATAGTGAGAAATAGGTCCCTAAGTGGTTCATCAATCCCATTTTGATAACCCACCAATTTTTCTACTGTTTCAGTAGATATCTCTCTACAACTACAAGAATAGTTTTAATGGTGGATATATAATCAAAAAATTAAAACCCTAGATTGTTATATACTAATACGATGAAAACTCGAAATGACAAACCTTGAAAAATAATTAAATAAGCATAGATATGAGTAAAAGTACAAAGTTGTGTCACACTTTCGGCCAACATATCAGCACAAGTGAATTTAAGTATTTCTAAATAAAAATAAATTTTGGTCAAATATATGATCTAGTAAGATTCATTCTAGTTAAGTTAGATACGTCTACAAATTTTCCAACTAAAATTGTTGGCTAAATGCATATGTAGCACCACTTTGAGGCTAATTTACCAAAAATAAAAGTATATTTGAAAAACTTGATGTTTCAACAACTCTTACTCATGTAAATAATTATTTTTTAAATATATAAAAATACCATTTTGTAGGTCCATAAATATATTTTCATAATATACATTTTAACAATTTATTTATTATTTATAGTTTGTTTTTAATAAAAGTAGGTTATCAACATAAACATACTACGTTGATTATCATGTCAAGAATAAATACTAAAATTTATTAAAAAAAATTTAAAATATGATGCACTAGATAAAATATTCTTTACCAAGATGGTATAAATTTTTTCTATTTAAAAAAAATAGTTAATATGAAATTTGGTGTTGAATGGAAAAAACTAGATGTTTTAATACACTCTTTTTTTATGCGTAATAAAATTTCTATTAATTGTCAAAGAGTTTACATAATGTCTGCATAGCAAGTATTGTATGCTTCTATTGCCTGAAAAAAAAAACTAGCCCCAACTCGGCATGGCTAACCAGCCACGATCACACCACCAGGAAAAACAAAGTGTAATTCAAAAAAAACCTCGCAGGCCATGACAAGCCGAGCCAGAGAAAACCCCAAAATGACTCTCAACCAAGCCAACTGAGAATGCATAAAACAAAAAAACTTGATATAATGTTGATAGTGTATGCGTATCCACAGGCAGAAACCTGCACCACCACATCCCCACATAAAACCCATTTAATTTTGGAAATTGTTCAAACTCCTACACCCATTTAAAGTCAATAACTACCTCAAGCCCCAACATTTTCTTGAGAAAGCTAAGACCATAACCAGCAATTTTCTTGTGGTGCACCAATGCCATACATTTCAAGTCCAATAGCAAAGGGTAGATTTTGAGTACCTCTTCAAGTATCTTTACCACAGGTAGGTCCTTAGGTCATGACACCTCACATCCCAGGAAAGTAGCCTACATAGCCTCCTCCATCCCGACCATGAGTTCTATCTTGAAGAGCTTTCCCATTATCACCTTTTCCTCTGCCTTCTATGTGTGAACATCCAGCATGGAAGCCAAAAACTGAGAGACAATATGGGTGCTAACCCGAAATGTCTTCTGGTTCTTCAAATTCCCTTTGCCCAAGATCATCTTTATCACCACTATCACATGA